>CAKNEU010000090.1:0-119255 GCA_930272665.1 Mariannaea elegans
CCATCAGCCAATCAGAATAAAAGTGAGCGCGCGCTAAGAACTTCCTAACTAGGAAAGCCACAACTCCCCAACACAATGAATTCGTTTACGATATAATGGACCAATGGAAAATTCCAGGCATGTAGAATTGCACTAGTTGAGTCTCTTTGCAGAGGTATGATTCCAGTTTTGCTTGTCCGAATCCGATTTCGGGTTCATGGCTTAATTTGAACGGCCCGCCACTCAGGTTCATATTAGCGACAAATGAAAAAACCGAACGGATGAATTGAGAAGAATGATGCCAGAGAGAATTAAACTCGGTTATTTTCATTTTTGGCGAGACAACATGATGTTTGCGATATTTGTCTCGTTGGTAGAGAATAATGCATACACGGGTGTCCCTATTAGACAGGTCGGAAGAACACATGATTGTGCCAAAGGTCATTGATTATCGTTCTGACATTGATTATGTTTTGTTCCTGTAAAGAGTTGAAGTTAATTAACTTCATAGCTACACTTCTAGTCCCCTTTCCCTAGTTGTTGACTTGGGTCTAAAGCCAACTCTGCTTTGAACCTCGTGTACGACTTGATCGAAGCCGAGTCACGTCGTAATAACTGCGCTAGGTAGGCAAATAGCGTCCTTCGACTATTCACCACTCCATTAAAAGTCCCAAGAAAGTCAGAATCAATAGGGGGCGGACCCGGAGACCCAACAATAACTTCGTCTCTGCTCTCGGCGAGACCCTTCCAAGCAAGCTCGATAAACGCCTCAAGTGGCATGCCAAAGGCCCTCCCTTTTTCTACTCCCATGTAGTCATGAAGCTCCGTTTGCACAAGCGGCGGCGATAATTCAATGATTTGCACATTGGTATTCCGCAGTTGATCCCGTAGACACAATATGAAGGAGTTCAGGGCGGCCTTGGTGCTCGAATAAATGGGAAGACCGGAGGCAGGGATCCAAGAGAGCGTGGAGCCAGTGTAGAGAAGAGAAGTGTGACCCTTGCGAGCGAGTAAATGGGGGAGGAATTTCGTGGTCAAGCCAACAACACAGGTGAAGTTGGTATTGATTTCTCTGTGGATGTTGTCGAGATTGATTTCCTCTGGCTTAGTGAAGTCGATGGGGAATTGGATGCCCGCATTGACGAAGACGCAGTCAATGTTTGGATGTCGATTCATGGCACTTATACTAACATCAGTTTGACTAACCGGAATAGTGAACTATGATGTTTTTAGGGCCGGGACTTACTTGTCAACAAATGCATCCATTCCCGCATAATCTGTCACGTCAAACCGGATGGCTGCGGCCTTGTCGTTGCCATGTGTGCTAACAAAGGCGTCCAGTCGCTCTTGTCGTCTACCCACAGCAATGACTTTGCATCCTTCTGCGATGAGTTTATCTGCTAGTGCGGCCCCTATTCCTGAAGTGGCTCCGATAAGGAGAATGTTTTTATATCGAAAAGGCATCCTCGTGGCAGATATAGTCAGCCAATGGAGACGCTATTACCCTTTTTGTTGTAATCTTAATGGTGAACGAGAATTTCTCTGTGAAATTTGATCATTGATGACTTGATTTATATCACACCATCCGAGAATGAATCGCATCCCACCCACTGACGTGGCCTCGGATTTCAGCTCGGGCTCGGCGTTTGGCGGTGAAGGTGAATATTACCCAAAACGGACACGGCGCCAAACAACCCACAGACCGAACCATACAGAATGGTCACGATGGGAGTACTGAACCGTAGCTAGTGTGGCACATCTGCGTTACCCATTGTGAGTCACGCCATAGGGTATTCGACAATGGGAACTTATGAACCCCACCCTTCTACAATGTTCAGGCTTAACAGGCTACACCAAGTCAATGCCCTCGGCGCCGAGCCCATAGAGACCCATCGCAAGCGAGTAGCTTCCTAGGGCGAGATGTGTCTTTTGTCACATTTGAAACCCTCAGTATCTTGCGTTACAACAAGCCACCAACATCCCCTGCCACTAAACCTACCCCCCCCAGACTCAGTCTTCTACGCCTCCTACCAAGTCACTAGAATGGCTGACTTATACTCTGTGCCCGAAGGCATAGGCAGCTTGCGTTATCATGAGCCACAGCCCAGGCTACAGCTTGGCCACAGTAAGGGCAGATACGAAGAAGCTCCGTACACGTATCACTCAACTATTTTCAACACATTTTATTATAATCTTTTATGGAATATAATATAGGTAAACTTGCCAACTTCTTCCAAATTTACTTGTGTTTTAGAGATTATTTACTGGATTCGTTTTAATAGGCCTTGTAGAGGTAGCTCAGAATTTTATATAGATCTTCGGTATACGAAGTAGTCGACTAGATACCTAGGCTGAATATATAATATAGATGACATCTACTCAATTGAACTGCCTTCAACTATCATCAGCAGACTTGCTTACAAGAGAGTCGTAATAAAGATCTATCCTCGTCTTGGGGACATTCTTGGACTGGTTCTCAATAATTGTATCCACAGCCTTAACAAGGGTATCTTCCAACGATGTAAATCCTCCCTCCTTACCCATCTTCTTCAGCACCTCGATGCTGCGCTCATTATCCACTTCGCCAGCATCCACAACCGGTTCATCAACTGACTTTAACATAATATTCTGCGGGAACCGTCTATGCAAAATCTCGAGAATCTGCGTCCACGAGTATTGCCCCGCAAAGGCAAGCAGACGTTCGTTGCTCACGTCCTCGAGTGTCAAGGCGCCCAAGTGCAGAAGTGCCGTATCCTCAACATCAACGTACCACTGTGACGGCAGTACTGATGGGGCAGCAGGGTAGCCCTTAACAGCAGCATCGATAACTGCCGACGTGCTGCGATAGCTCATGTTCTCTGGCGATACAGCTGTGCCGAAGTTTACGTTGGGCACAACTGTATTGAAGGAGAAGGCTGGCTTATGCTCCCGCACCCATGCAAAGGCTTCCTGCTCGCCACGCGCTTTGGAGGCTCCATAGAGGATGATTCCGTGCCAACGGGGGTTGCCCTCGCCGTTCCACGGCTTGGCCGTTTGTTCAATGGCTTCGGTATTCCAGGTAGTCGAGTTAATCTTGTACGGCATGCCAGTTGTCGGAAGGGCGCACGCGGCCAGGGACGACGTTATAACAATGCTCTTAACACTGAGTTCCTTTGCAGCAGCTTCCAGAAGTTGCAGGTTGGATTTGATCGTTTTGTCAATGATGGCTTGGTTTTGTGGGTTCATATCCATGTCCATAGCTATGTGGGCGACGCCGTCCACACCTTCAAGAGCCCTGTCGAGGGCACCAAGGGAATGAACATCGGGCACCTCGACAAGTTCGAATTTGGGACCGAAGTATGCCTTCATCCAAGCATTGGAGGTGACGGAGCGGACAGTACCACGGACACGGTAGCCGCGCTTCAGGAAAGTTTGGATGGTGACGCTGGCAATATAGCCGTTAGCACCGGTGACGAGAACCAGCCCTCCTGGCGGAACTGAAGACATTTTAGGTATTGAAATTCTGTCCTATACAAAAGGCTTTGAAACTGAGGATGGAGATGAAGCTCGAAGACGGGAACGACAGGTGACCTTATATAGATAAGACGAGTGAGAAGTTATGTAGATAAATATATAATGGCCAAGGCGCCACCGGCCTTTTCTTGTTCAACGGATCAATTTCTACACTGACACACATCTCTCTCGCTCAAATCTAACGTGTTGGTTGGCTGCATTACAATCTTACGGGGCACTTTATCGTCGTTTCACTCGTTTACCTCATCGGTGATTAGTCTACCAGGCCCACATTCAGTCTTCCAGCTAATGTAGTAAAGACCCTAGTCATGACGCTCACAGGCAGCCCATGCGCATTCCCAATCGGGAATGCGAAGGGCTGATGAGGCTAAGCCCCCCACCGCCAAAGTCCGATTCAACAGTGCCTCCACTTGACGTCTGGGTAAAATCATTCTCCATTCTCATTCTCAAGCTTGTCGCAACCTCGTTCTCTCATGCACGTCCATCCATCCTAATCAATATCCAATGTCCAACACCTCAGCACCCGCCCGCTTTTCCAACACAATCCTGGTGCCATGGGGGGCGGGCCAAGTTCCTACAATACAGACCATCGGAGTCATGGACCCGCCGCGTAAGAAGCGCCCCCATTGCAAGAGCCGGCTAGGGTGCGTCGCATGCAAGCGCCGGAGGGTCAAGGTATGTCACTGTGGTGTGCCTCTGATAACTGCCGATGTAGACCTAACAATCCAGTGTGACGAGCGTTTCCCATGCTCCAGCTGCGTTAAGCGCAACATTCAGTGTCTACAGCCACTTCATCAACATTTCATTGCCCCAAGTCTCTACACGCCCAGCGCCCATTTCGAGATCAACCCAAATCCTCAAATCAGCCTCTTGCACCTCGAGTTATTCCATCACTGGGATAAGCAAACCCGAACAACGCTCACGTTTCCCCAAGTCTGGCCCGTCATTATGCAACGCGCTTTTGATGTACAAATGCTTTATCCATGGCAATAAAGCCTATACTAATTTATTTTAGGAAGACTTTCTCATGTCTGCCATCTTATGCCTTGCCGCTATGCATCTTGCAACCCTCAGTACACAGACCACCAAATACTCGCACGCGTCAATACAGCTAATGGCCAAGACGGTCCAACTCTTTCGCAAAAACCTATCACGACCCTTCACAAAAGATAACTGCGAGGCACTGATGGGAACAGCGCTTCTCATCAACTATATATCATGGTTCGACCTCGGCTTCCTGGATGACGTGAGAACTGCCAACTCCGCAGTCAGGCTAGATCTCGCCCAGGACCAGCTATTTTTTCTCAGCCCGTGTATCGTCCAGTTGTGGTTTCAAGCAATGCCCATCTTCATCGACGAGGGAAGCGTCTTTGCTCAGATTACTCAACAACACCCGAGATTCAACATCGAAGAGGCTCTGGTCAGAAGAGGTGAAGACCCAGCGCACTTCGTGGAGCCGTTCATGAGAATTTGGGATGATCCACGCTATCAGACCTGGGGTTGCGTTGATACTGAGACGGCTGTACGTGGACCTACATGCTTTGCTTGGCGTCTTCTTCGTGGGCTGGAGACGGAACTGTCATGTCGTAGGGCCATAGCATTCACAGCAGCGTCGGAAGGACATAGTGAAAAGAAGAAACTGGTGCATCTTAGGGATGCAGTCACAAAAATTACGACCAAATATTCCTCGGTCGACCACCCAGACACATCAATCACACTATCATCACAGTCAGCTCGCTCATCGTTCGAAAACATCGTACGCCGCATGTCACCTCTTTTATGCTGTGCATCTCTCGAATCGACGTCAAGCACGCCAGTACACTCCAGTGTTATGCCACACCAAACGGATATTGAGCAGCTATTCTATGGGTTTCCAATTCTCTGCTGCGGACCCTTTGCCAAGCTGATAATGAAGGGAGACTCGCGGGCCCTTGTCTTCCTCTTTCACTTTTATCGCGCTGCACGTATATTATTGGCGCCGGAAAAGTGTTGGTGGGCATGTGTGAGGAGCCGCGTTATGGAGGAGCTTATATTGGAGGAACTGAAGTCCCGGGAATTTGATGTGTTTCTCCACTCCTAGGGCTGTAGGGAGTTCACCCATAACCTATCAGAATTCAGCTACAAGTTAGGGAGCCAGGTTCGTCGAAACCTCGTATAAATTTAAAATGAGCTATTGAAGATCAGGAAGTCAAGTTATAACAACCCTAACGGGGCAAGGTTTTCAGGTGGAAAAAACAAGCTTTAAGTGATGCGGGCCGAAACTGAGAGGATATGGCCATGAGGGTAGAGAAGACTTTAATTTAGTTACTATAACTAATTGTTCTTTGCGTTTAATGACGATGAATCTAAGCTGGAGACTCTCGCGAGGAGGGATGTCAAAAGCGGTGCCATTGATGTGAATTGATGTATGTGGAATAGCTGGAAGTTCGTGAGCCAGTGGCTAGGCTAGGTATCTATCCTCACAACTACACTAGGGCTGCAAGATCTGAGGTTAAGCCACTTCGGGGTACTTAAGATAGCCATCCATAACTCTTGATTCATTTAATATAGACTATTTTATTGTATTGCTCATTCTTTTACTTTTCTAAGCACTCTCTGCGTAGCCTCTTAAGGCTGCCCACTCAGTCTCCAGCATTCCAAAATTCACGACATCGTACCACTTGCGATCATACCAATGCGACTGACGGCTGCGACCTTCCTCCACAAAGCCTAAGCGCTTATACAGATGTTGAGCGCGCTCATTAAAACTCACTGTGCCGAGAAAAACACGGTGATAGCCCCCAAACCGAAAAGCCCAATCTAGAGCCCAGTTTATGGCTTCTGCGCCATAACCCTTGCCCTGGTAAGGTGTCGCTAAAGAGATGCCGAGGCTGATGGAGCGATGGTGTGCCTGATCTGCCGGCTGACCACCCCAGCCGAGAACAATGAAGCCAATAGGTGACGGCGTGGTGTCCTTTAGTCGGTTACCTAGCTCATCTTCTTTAGGCAAGCAAATCATTACTGCCAAAGTGGCCTTGGTCAACCCTTCGGCCAACCACCCTGTATGCTTCATGCCCCTTGGCCGGATCAATCCAGGATCGGAGAGGGCCGTGTTGACTGGATTGTTCTCAATTTGGCTGTAGAGAAATTGACGGTCATATTCGTTATTCTCCAGCGCGCGATAGATTAGGCGGTTGGAGCTAAACGCGGTCGAGAGTCCATCTGTAATCATGACCGAGGAGTGAAACAAGTTAATGCTCTATAATGTGGTGATTGAATTAGAGACTCTAGAAAGATTCGAGCATTTACGAAGGAAAATTCTGTAGCCGTATTGAGCCCCGCACTCATGCATTTCAGCCTCAGGCCACAGTTTGCCTTGGCAAGACACAATGCCTCGTGAGACAACCTTAGAGGTAACTAACGAAGATTCAACCTCCACTATCTATTAACAATAAGATCATTCTAAAATCGATTCAGATGGAGGACCCGCTGAAACCTTGCGCAAGCTCGACCCAATTCAAGCATTAGTTATCAACTATCGAAGTTGACATCTAGCCCTAAATGCTATTCCTAGTAGCTCAGCTTTTCATATCCTGTCATTTATACATAAGTTGACGTGCGATTTTAGGTCTTCTGAGCATTCCGTTTAGTTACCGAAGCAATAAATCTGGCCGAAAGCCTTATATGATACTTAGGTTTTTGGTATCCATATTGTATGTTTCCTGGACACACCTTACTCGTAAGCGAACTCAAGCAGTAATTTTACTCTGCTGTCTTCTTGGATGTTGTTATTGCTTTAATTGTTGCCTTTGATTCTGACTGATGGTGGCACGAATAGTGTATTTACGGTCCCTGTTTCCAACTTCTGCCGTCCCTTCTGCTCCTACATTTCTCTTTATCGGGGGTGGCCCATCAGTAGTCGATACTATGGCTGGTTGCATTATGAGTAACGTGTCGAACCAAGCTCAATTGTGAGAGTATGTCACACTTGGAACATAGCAAGAAGTAAGTAATTTTGACTAGTATGATGAGATTTTTCTGGGTATCGGCCTCATTATTCATTGCTGAAATGCTTGGACCAGTTATGTTAGCGCCTCTTCAAAGATGGAGCTTCTGGGCTTCGGTCTTCATCGGGATTTTCGTTCTCATTATCGCGATGCTACTACTTCTCACAATCCCACAACCACTTGATATTGAATTACCTATGATATTCTCAGACGAATAAGATGATGATGATAAACGCTTGTCATCTGACTTGATACACCATTGGCTTTTGATCTTTAACCTTGCAACAAATTCTATCAGAGCCATTCTGATTGAATCTTCTCCATCCATGGTGTATCTTGCTGCAGCAGCTCTGATATTTACCACCGGAACCGGAGTGAGAGCTACATGGCTACCGGTGCTGATGAGCTATGTGGATAAATATTCGATGGCGACGCTTTGTGCAATCGCATCCATTATTGAGAACCTGGGTGTCCTCATATATGCTCCCCTTTTAGCCCTGGCTGCCTCAAAAGGGTTTAGTCTTCATAGGACCTTGATGGGTCTGCCATTCTTTTGTGATTCGGTCAGGGTCTCTTTTAGATCGTTTCATTCCGCTTGCTAACTTTAGCATTTGGATTATCTACATAGCAGGAATAGTCATCGTTGCGGCTTTTCGGCCGGTATCTTTCTAGAAACGTAGATTCCCCATATTTCCTTTTTCAGGTTCCTTATGTGAATATCATCTATTTTCGTCTTTGCCATGTGAGTTGATGTGTGTGGGCTCCTTCCTTAGTCTTTCCGCTTGTCTTTTTCTCTAGCATCCTATGGGTAGTCGGGTGGGGGCAAGAGGAGAGCGCGCTCGCACGCGCGCTCTTCTAGTCTCAATGAAGTTTAGAACAATACGTTGTAATACCTATCACACAGCAGAGACTCTCCAAACAGTAAGGATGCAGGGGCCGTCTTGCAGGCCCGCTCACATGGCGGGTCGACTGCAATAGCACTGGTAAGGCTTAGTGGCATCTCTTCTGATCATTACGTACGCCAGCGTTATAATACGTTATGCCACCTTGTACTTCAGGAAACTTGTGTGTGGTTCTATTTCTAGTTGTTGTGAGGAGTACTCAAAATGGATATTGGTTCAATTCACAGGGCGACCAGCGTGAGATTCGCCCATAGTAACCGTACATGGACCAAAACCATGAAACGTGAAAAAAGCACATACTAACAGATGGTCAACTTCCCCACACCCGTCTCCTTAAATTCTAGCATCTTATTCATAATATTAGGCAGAACTTCCATCACAATACCAAAACGTATGTATTCACCTACTCGGAATATGAGAGAGCCGGTTATTTTGTGGCACTAAGTAAATTAACAGGTGCCAATCTGTCACACTGGTTAGTTGGCTAAGTTACGGAGGAGGCTACTTCGTGTTGGTCTTTTACTGGTGGCTTTCACCGCTTAACCATGATGCGCAGAGTATGGGTATTATATCGAGCTGAGCCACACAGAGGAGAGGAATCTTATTAGCTACAATGTCAGTCCAAGTCCGGCCCGGACATGACCAGTGAAGACAGCTGCGGCAGGGTTGTGCTGCATATTCAGTGACTCGACAATGCTGAGGCCGAAGTAGGTAGCTCGGCTTTCGACGGATCTTTCATGGGGCCTGAACGTGTAACAAAAAAGGGCAAATATTGAAATGCCCGATGATCAGTAATCGATCATACGCTACGGGTACAATGGAACCACAGTGCAAGCCCGCTTCTAGAGTTCAGCTTGATCAGTAATCAAATAACGCAATGCAAACCCCAGTTCTCGGCGCTCCGTGATCAGTAACCATCAGTAACTATACCAGGATTATTGCAAAGTTTGTATACGAAAATAGTTGTCGGCATCTTTTCTGTTCTAAACGTCATCCCACTTCTTCTTTCCAACCTTGCCAACCACGGCTTGAAGTTTGTCACGATCGGTTGAACCTATAACCGATGAAATAAACTTAACTAAAATGTGGACAGCGGAGAAACTATTAACGAAAGGAAGGTTAACCATAAGTCTAAACACTAAGTTAAAGCTATGGTGCTATTTATTTCCCATTTACTCTGCCTTTAGCTGCTGCGCCTCTGCTGTAATACCTGCATCAATAAAGCCCTTCAAGACCTGACGCGATGTACCATCCCACTTAGTCTCGCGAATCCAATCTTCAAGACTTTGAAGGTTCGGATTAATACGCTTCATTTCCTCCAAGTCCCGTGTACCAGCATTCTTCAGGACGCTCTGCTGGAAGCCTGGCCACCACATGCTGAAATTCTGCCCGACTGTGATTCCATCGGGATACATCGATGACACAGGTGCATCGGCGTAGGGCAAGGTGTCGACCCACTCCTTAACAGTAATGGGCTCATACCGTGCCTTGACGCCTGCCACGCGGGACAGTGTCTCAGCAAGGTCCTTGCCGTTTGCAAAATGGCTCGTGGCAAGCAGAGTCTTACCAGACCATTCGTTGCGGTTCTGGAACATCTTGAGTGCAAAAGCGCCACAGTCTTTGAGCGTCATAAGGGGAAGATAACCATCACCCAAAGGAAGCCTGAAGACCCGAGTCCCATCTGCTGCGATATGCGGCACATAAGGCCCACCCATGAGATCTTCATTATATGGGCCAGTAATCAGAACCGACCAAACAAGTTTGGAGTCCGGGTGTGCGGGCGAGGTCATGCCATCTAGGTAGGTGTGGACCCGGGCTTTGCCGTTTGTGTGATGAGCTGCATGTTGGTGATTGAAATTCGTCATCCGTAGGTAGTAGTCAATGCTGCTATAGACATAATGGCGAAGTGTTGGGATAGTGTTTGCGATCTCAAAGATGCGGACACCAGCCCAAAGTTCATCTGGTTCGTTGACAGTGAAACCTTTAAGTGTGTTAACAAGTATGCACAGATTTTAAGTATGAAATCACGACCTACCATCGGTGTTGACAAAAACACCATAACAATCTTGAAGTGCCTTCTCGATTGAGTCAAAGTCCATGAAAGAGCCCTTGAAGAACTCGACCTGAGGGTAGTCCTTAAAAGTCTTCCGAACGAGTTCAGAGTTGGGGTTACGCGACAGCACGCGTACAATGAAGGGGTCCTCTGCTTCGACGAGCGCCTTGACGACCGCGAAACCCTGGGCGCCGGTGCCTCCAATGACAAGAATTCGCTTCTGGGCCATGTTGCTTATAGCTTTGGGTAAGAGATTCGTTAAGTGTTGAAATTTGAAGTATATCGTTGTAGGATAGGATCGAGTGATACTGAAGATTTGGTTGATAATTATGCAATGTATGTATCTGAATTGTTAAGTATTAAAAAGTCTAACTCATAGCAGACTCTGGTGTGGTATATATATTACGTCCCATAACCAGCCAGGATGCTCGGTTTGTAATCCTGCAATACTTGGTTGATAATGATGCAGTGCTTGTAAATCATATCGAGGAGCCGAAACACGCATAGACAGTTAATTACAAAGGAAAGAATATTCAAGTGACGTAAGTGATATAAGTGACGTTTCATTTAATGACGAAAAGGTTGTGTCTCGAACCGAGTCAAGTCTTGACGTAAGAAACATTTAGTTTGATTACAAAAAAAAGTCATGTCTTGAACTAAGCTGGGTGTTTGAAGGAGATGAGACGAGGGCTCGGCCAGAGCTTTGCGAGCCCAAGCTGCCTTGGACACTGATTTCTGATGACTCTCCTCACACTAGGAGAGGCGAGACTGGGCTTTTGACGCTGTGACCCATGCAACCAGCAGTGAATACGGGTACCAGAGGCGCTAAGCCTTACAGCCTTGACGTAAGTGACGTGACACCTTGTGTATTGTCCATGCAAGGACTTGAGAGATGCCAGCTCGGCGAGGGCCCGCGAGGGTTCTACCAGCCCATGCTCTCTTTCGTGTGGCTCCTGCGGGGCTCAAGCGGCAGCTATTATGTAGCACTTCGATCCCTCCCTCGCTCTAGCGTGCGGACTAGCGCGCGGACCAGGTTTGTTGCATGTCGGATTAGCTTGCAGCCCTGTACCCAAAGGCCGATGGTGTGTTGATTACAACCACCTGCTTAACTTAATCCATCGCTTATTAACACAAAGACGCTTTCGGGATTTTTATGTCAAACCAATGCTAAGGCGAGTTGAGCTGCGTCAATCGAGGAGGAGCAGCTTCTTTGACGTTTGTTTCTCGCACTAGCCCGCACTTACGCCCACTGATGTATCCACCCCGCAAGGAGCTAGACCGCAGGCACATTTGGAGTTCAGTAAATAGTCGGAACTCAGTAATTACAGATTACACTTCAATGCGATCGATCAAAGATAACAATCGCCGAATGTTTTGCCTCGGAGGGGCTAAAATTAATAATACCTTCCGGAGACGCCGCTTTACCCATCTCGCATTCCATCTTTGGTTGTATAAATAAATCACGCTCATCTCATTGCAAGGACTCTCTAAATCTAGTATCATCAACTCTAAGCAGTTTTTACCCCAGCTAGCACCAACTCACTTACTCCTTCGCAAATAGCAACAAAAAGAGCAGCAGCATGGCTTCAAAGGTTCTTGCAGAGTTGCTCCATCGCAATGGGTATTTATTTTCGTGCTGCTATGTACAACAAAAGCTATTGGACCTTGAGGCTGACCAAAGTAAAGCAAATTCTCTCAGCTCTATAAGGCGCCACCCGATCTGGTCACCATGGCCCAGGCCGTGCGCCGAAGCGGATTAGGCATCGTCATCTTAAGCTGTTCGGACCCACGTTTAAACCCCTACGATGTCTTCGGGATCGATCCCACTATTAAAGGCGTCACGATGGTCCGCAATGCTGGGGGCCGGGCCGTCGACGCTGTTAGGACAATCTCTGTTCTACAGGCCATTGGTAATCCAAAAACCATCATTGTTCTCCACCATACGGGTAAGTGAATAAATGCGGGCGGCTATAATGTCCACATTATTATATTAACGCGCATCGCAGACTGTGGAATGACACACTTCCACGACGCAGCTATTAGGAAGGCACTCATCGAAATTGCCCCTCAGGAGAAAGACACAATTGAGGCCTCGAAATACGGCGAGATTGTGGGACCGTAAGCTCAATATTCCCTATTATTTGGCCAAAAATTAATTTCTATAGAATCGAGGACAGTTTGAAGGAGGATGTGACTTTTCTTAGTGCCTCACCTTTCATTCAGCCGGGAACGTTGATTCTAGGGATGAAGTACGATATCAAAACTGGTGTTGTTACAAAGGTTACTGAGGCTAGCGTGGAAGCTAAATTGTGAGCGCAACGAGACAAGTAGTGGGACAAAGATGTGTATCTCGTGCGTAAACTAGGGCAGAAGAAACTACATGCGGTTATTCACATATCTACTTTCCCTGCTTGTGAAGGCCGAAAACGTTTTGTGTCCAAAGCCATATGTGAGAACCAGAAATATATTGACAACAACAGAAGAAACCAACAAGGCAAGGAGACAATTCGTCAAAGGGACTATTTGATCTAATCCTTCATATCACAACGAGATGGAGGATTGAGGTCATAGAATGTCTTGATTTCTAGCTATTGGAAGGAAAAAGGTAGGTTTTTATATAGTCAGGATAGTTGATATCCTTCATCAGGGTAGGGTTATTAGCTGGGTTAGCTTCCGGTGGAGAGCCGGCAGCCAAGCCGGCGGGGAGCCGGTGGGGCGCCGGGGAGCCGACGGCTCCATCGGATGCAGCTTTTATTGTGACACTTCACGTAAAAGAGAGTCTAGAATCGACCAAGAAGCAAAATCAATTAACTATGCAAAGTGTGTGTTACCGTCCCGATTAGGCTCTAATCACCCCGACCTACTGACTTACCCGACCTCTTCCGCAGCCATGGTCCCTTGCCCTATCATGACAAGCATCAGCCATTACCTCTGCTCCCTTCAAAATTACATTTCCGACTCTTTTTGCTTTTTCTCCACCCTCTCCCCAGACATCACGCCCAAAATCACTTCAAAATTAATAAAAAGAGTAGATAGGCAAGTCCGCATGCTCTCCTCTGGCTCCGCCGTATATTATATTCAACAGCAAACAGCTCAAGCAGTCCCGGGGGTTGACCAATTACTTACGTAGAACACCGTCACGTGCAAATAATCTATTTACACTGGTGTAATAAAGCCATGTGGAAGCCAGCCAGCTGCAGAAGCCGCCATCCAGTTGCCCAGTCGAGAAATGAGTGCTAATCAATCCGAAATCACACAGAGGGACCAGTAAGAGAGCTTAATAACAACCGTATTCAGCTATATCAGAAATGAGTATCATATAGGTGGAGTCTGTCAGGGGGAAAAAAATGGAAATCCGCCATATATAATTCTAAGAAATGGATATGCGGTTGCCAGATCAAGATGTTCTTTTCGGAAAATTCAGCCGAGGCTCGCTTATCTTCGAAACCATCTAAACACACAAAATCTCGGACCGTATTATCCCAGTGTGGGATAGCCAGAACCTTAGTCAAGCGAGGAATTGAGCTTACAGAGGCTGCAAAACTTAGTACATCAGGAAATATTATAAACAAAATACATTGAACAATAAAAATATTAATTATACTTATTACTATTATTTAGTACATCTTTTATTAGTTATATATACTAGGAAAGTTGCTCAATTACTAATCTTCATTATGTTACTTTTGCTTGTATTATCAATTTCGTCAACACTTCACTAGATACCACCCTATAGGCACTATTGACATCCATTTACATTTCCTGGAGTTCCTTCTCAACTGCACCCCAAAGGTCAGTCCTCAAGTTCCCTTGGATCCAGTATCCACCGCCTTCCTCTTTTCCCAGAATTGGCCAGCTTCCTCTTGGAGACAACCCACTGGATTCCCCAGTTAAGTTGACAAAGCTCGGCCTAGCCATCGCACCTTCGGTCCCTCCTTGCTTCTCTCCTACCACAGCCGCCCCGAAATCAAGCTCGAAGAAGCGCGCCTTAGTCCAGTTTGAAAAAATCACCAATCTCGTCCCCCCATCCCCAAATACGGCCGGACGTCCAGTCTGGTCTACCGCCTTGCGCGTGAGGGCGGCCAGGGCATCGATTTGCGCTGCGGTGCCCTGCTCGATGATAGACCTGCGGACAAGGGAGGCGGCAAAGCCGAGGGGTTTGGTGAGGATTTCACAGGCGGGCGCAAGGGCAGAGACAACGAATACAGCGTTAGAGAGGCAGACACCGGCAGCCGCGGGCAGGGTGGAAGAGAGGGCTGGGCGTAAATTGAAGGCATTCACCATGGCGATTTGACTGGTGGAGGTTTGACCGAGGTTTTTGATAGCAAGACGGGTGAGAAACGCGCATAGAATGTCGCCGTCGGAGAGAAAGGGGATAGAGCAAGTGGGGGGCTCGATATTAGAGTCCTCAGGGGTGGTGAGTTCGTCGAGGTCTTTGAGGGCAGCCTCCTTCATAGACTGCAGGTGGCGCTGTGGAATGTAGATGGTGCGCTGAGAGTCGCGGTACCAAACCAGGTCAAAGATGTAGCGGATAGAAAACATGATCATATTGAAGCCAGTGAGTTGGTTGTTGGCTAGCAGATGGGGTTCGGTTGGGTCGAGCCCAAGCGAGGACAGAGGATCCTTATCAAAGTTGCAGATAGGAGGCACTTCCGCTTCACGGCCATTGAGAACCAAGACCCAGGCATTGAGGACGGCAGACATTGCTACGGCATCCATAAAGGTATGAAGCCAGGATAAAGAAACCAGCGTTGCGTCTTCAAAGGAGACAATGTGGAGGGATAGTTGTGGTTCGTCCGAGTAGAGGAAATCATCCAGCTTCTTCGGCCCATCGCTCCGCCGAGCGAGGTCGACAAGATTGCCAAGATCGCTATAAACCGATACTTTGTTGGTTGGCCGGGGAATACGTGAGGCTACAGGGTGATCTTGAATGCTTGAGCCGTGCTCATCGTTTGAGTATATGAAACCAGGTCTCGTGGCATTGAATGTAGCGGGAACGTGGTACTCGAGCTTATCTTGGTCCTAGGAGGGGGTGGACGAGTCAACGCATACCCCAAATCTGCAATCAACCTCAGATAATTACCGTCTTCCGCAGGCGTGCTCCAAGCTTCCTCCAGTCGCCGAGCTCCATTAGCCTCTCTAGCGCGCCACGAAGCCGCTCAGGGTCGAGCACATCGTCAAAACGGAAAGTTATGTATAGAAGGACAGATCGATTGATTGAATTATCGTCAAAGTAATGCATGGGAATAATGGTGTCTGTAGGGTCTGCAGCTGGCCTTTCGGGCTTTGCACTTTGGAAGAAGCTCGCCATACTAATGTGTTTCCAGCGTTGCATACGCGGTGTGTACCTGGAGCAAAGAATGTTATGGGAGAAAATCAATTTTTTTGATATTCTGAAGAAGTCTTATCAATGGATGTTAAAAGATGTCCCCTCCATTGTCGTTCCCCCCTACAAGCGTGGTGGAGATTGCGCTACGACCCCTTAATTTCTTGCACACCCATGGGACGACCACAGTCAACACCCTAGTAACTGCACCAAATCAGAGGTCCTGACAGAGGAACCCGACGTCCCTGTCAGGGAGGACGGAACTTTGCTGCGAAACTACCAATTTATTGTCTGAATATATGTATAATATTGAAGGGAACAACGGTCTGCTGCACTCTTCTGATGGAATCCGTGATTAGGGACTGTTCCTGGCTCTTGGATGTATGTATTGTTATTATTATTATTAGTGTTCCAGCTTCTTGGGTGAAAAGCTCATCCAAGACCTGGATGAACATCTCGTCTGCTAATGTCGACTTATAAGGGAGGACACTCATGTCTTTATGGTTGAGAAATAAATCAAAGGATAGGTATTAATTGTAAAATTGTGTCACTGGTAAGATTCTTGAGGTTTACAATTTTGTACGTGAGTAGAACCTCTCCGTATACGACATAATCGAAAGGATACTAGCTGTTGTAGAACGAACTGAAGAACCAGCGACACGACATTATCTACTCGTGGGACGAGGCTATTATTATTGAATTGATAAATAAGCTGCACAACATTAAAATGGATGTACTTGGATGTAGGTTGTCATTGAAGCTTCACGTTGATACGACGCACCGGGAGGCATACCGGGCAATACGGAGAGATGTGCTGGTGAAAGTGCGGTATTTTCACTAAGTCGGGGAAGATGGAGACATTAAACATCTTGTATCATATATAGTATCTCAGTAGATACAACTTCAACTGTTCTATCGATAGCCAGCTGCGACACTCCATTTCAAGTGATTTGCTTACGAGCGCATCAATTAAATGGAGGGGTAGGACGATAATATGGTATAAATATCCCCTACGACCAACCACTAATTATTGAGCCCCTCACTCCGCCCTTGCAATGTGCTGTGGAATAGTGAAAAATATACTAACGAAATGTAAGATGCTTGATTCTCTATCTGTACGGCTGGAAAGCTACCAATTTATCTATCCAGATGTTAGAGACTCTCGGGGCCTCGGGAGGTTGCTTTCCACCGAAGAGGTCAGGGGTTGCTTTCTCCGAGACCCATTGATTAGACTTAGCCAGCCCCTGTGGTTTATATCCCGTACAACACAATGACTATAAATGCTCAGCCCCGTATCAGAGACAAAAATGTTCCCGAAGGTCATAAATTCATCCCTCCAATTAGCATAGATATCTTCTATCCGACATTCAGTGCTGTTCTCGCTCTCATGTGCCAAACTTGTCCAACCAAATATCACTCCCTATATCTTATCCTTAGTTTTCACCCAACTCTTAGTCTCTTCCCAATACCCTACCCTGATAGAGCTATTACCATCATCCACTCAGCTTCAAAACCTCTCGAATAGCCTCGTCTACCCCCTTGACTATAATTGTCGGCTTGATATCTATCGCTGCACCCAGGCCATCGATCCAACCTGCGTCCACTCGATCGACCCATGCCGTCTTGAACCCCACTGCTGTTGCTCCTACGACATCAAATGGGTTTGAACTCACTAACCACACCTGCCCCAGACTAGCGTCTTTTCCCACTGTCTTGGCGAAATATTCATAAGCGCGACGGTCGGGCTTAAACACGCGGACTGGATCGACACTGATGGCTCTAGCTGAAGGCAGCGAGGTGCCTTGGCGAGAAAGCGTGCGCGATGAGCGCAGCGATGAGGTGATCATAGAGAGGGTGCCGTTAGAAAATACGTAAGGATCAAGTGAAGGTGAGTTTGAAAGAATGTCAAGAGCAGCGTCAACGTCGGGAAACGTGTCCAGCTCGTTGTAGGTATTCATGATGCGGTCCAGCTGCTCGTCCGATACTGCCAACCCAGCCTCCGCGGTCGCATGCCTGAATGACGTGCGCGTCAAGTCACCGAATGGACGATACAAGCCTAGCCACAAAGTCATTCATTTATTCTTAAGAGGTCTCTAGGGTCGGCATGACATGACATGCGGAATCATCTAACGGCGCCCAGCCGATCTTCCTCTAACTCACCCATACTGTTGATGCGCCACGTGTACTCAAGCTGGTATCGCCGCGCCTGAGCCGCAATAGTCCTGGCTTTTTCATCGCCGTAGAAGGTCGTTAGAAGCTGGGCAATCGAACCGGTGGACAGTAGAGTGCCATAGAGATCGAAGGCAATAACAGTACGATCCAGAGCCATAATGTTAGTAAGATACTCCAACTAAATGTGTTTGATCTGTGTGGGTAAACTAAGAATTGTATTGCACAGATTCTGCGGGGAAGCTGGCAACACTTTATTTGTACCGGTAGTTACGGGAGTCGCAAAAGTCGTCTTGTGAAGATTACCTCGGTATAGCGGAAGTGCAATGAGTAATCATTCAATTACATTATTAGCTCCGCACTATTACCGAAGTCATCAGTACCATTACCAAAGCTAGTATCGGCAAAGCTACAATATGATCCGGCTCAGTGTGTGCAGTTGCACAGTCCATTGTGAAGCTCGAAACGTTCGAGGAGCCGAAATTCGGCTTGACCGGCTTGTGCGGCTCTGCCGCCGCCGCATTTTCATGGCCTCACCCTCACAGAAATAAAGCCATGTTATGCCACGGAATGAGTGTTTCCGGGTGGTTGATTCCTAGAAGGGCGCAGTTAGCAGAAGCACAACTCAGAATGCCGCTTTACTTTGCCTAGACGTCGCTGGTGGCAATACGTACATACATGCAAGGCTGTCTGGAAGGTTGGACGTGAAGAGCACGAAACATGAAGTCGAACCTCTCTGTCTTGAGCTGCTCTTCAAGTAGATTCAGTGCTGATTGATACAGCTCTTCGGCCTCTTTGCTTTGATCGACTGCACCAGTTATGAGCGAGCGCTGGGTTGTACTGGTAACGCACTATTTTCCAATTGATTGGCTTACTGGGTACTTGTGCGCCAGCCAAGAACGCACAGATAGAGCTCGGCGAAAGCGAGTAATTCCTCTCGAGTAATTCATTTTGGCCCTCATTGTCACTGGAATATCCCTCGTCATCGCCATGAATTTGATTCGAATCGGAGTGGCAGGCTTGGCTTGGAAATTTCAGCCTGCTTGTACTGCACTGCCGTTAGTTTGGCACTCGTATAAGATAGAGATAAATGAAAGTAATAATTTAAAAGGCGACCCCAAGGGACACATATAATTGCTCTTTTTGCCCGCAGCATAATTTTAGCTAATTAACCCACCTAACCTAAGGGTCTTCGTCCGGCTGTATGTAACAGATCAACGCTACCTTATATACAGATGTCAATGCTTAGAAGCTCATGGATTTCGAGCCCGTCGGCGCGCTTAATGCCACTCTCATTTGGCCGGAGTTGGCATTGACAGAGGCCGCTCAATGGTAGCAAATATGCCACGAAGGAGGTTAGTACCTAATCATATTGAGAGCTTTAGCGCTAACACGATGAATCAAGTCGGTTCAATTGGACCCAACCCAACGAGACCTATAAAAGATGAGGCGACGGCATGCTCTTTGCGGAAATGTCGCGGTTAACGGGCTAGATATTGGTCAACTACGTACCAATAAATTTTCTCATGAATAGCCTGTTTGGATCTAAAATCGGTAGCGTATCATGACTCATACAAAAACGAAATGTAAAGGTAATGAGAGTTGCCCATCCTTGTATTTCGTTCGCTTCGAGAACAACCCTGGTTCGGCGACTTCTGATCTAGGAAGACGCCGGAAATCTTGGTGCATAAATCAGGTTCAAGTATGAAACCCATCTTCCTATTGGCGAGCTCCGAGACAGATACCCCGCTCAATGAACCGACAGGGTGATAGTTATTGACTTGTTTCTGCCTGGAGTTCAAGTTCCATCACAACATTCTTGCTCTCTAGTATTAAAACGTGAAGGCAATGAAAGATTCAAGTCTTTGATCTGAATCCAAACAACGCCCAACTACTCGAGAGCCGAGCAAGTCCCTGATATCGACAAAGCTTCATCATGGCATTTCAGCGTCTTAGCGCTCTGTGCGCTGCGGCGTGCCTCTGCCTTCTCACCGCTGCCATGAATGAGCCTCCATCTGGTCAGAAACCGATTGCTGTGCCGGGTGAGCTCCCCGTTGGTGTTCCCGGGGATGCTATCACTGTCGAGCATGGTGCCTCAAAAGCGAAAATCGCGCTGTATCCAGGTTCCCGAACGTATCCGGACGATCTGAAGGACATGGGCAAGGCCCTCCTGAGTTGCTCAGAGGAAGAAGAGACCGAGGTCATTGATGTCGATACAGACACATGTCTGTCGGGCGAATATTATATGCGCAACAATGTCAAAATTCTGGCGTCTCCAAGTTGCGCGGATGGCTCAGTCCCAACCCTCGTCTTCTATGAAAGCAGGCACTGTACTGGCTCACCCCGCAAGGTGATACAGAATCTCCAAGAAATCACAAACCGCTGTCTCTGGTCTGAAGAAGATATCCCTATCTCGTCCTATTACTGGTCTCTGATATACCGATGCGACTCCCAAATCGACGACACCCCGAAGCACCAGGAGGCCACTCCGACCTTGATCCACCAGAATGTCTATGGTGCGCCAGGAAGCGTGCGCTATCATCACAGGTCCACGCCCCCCTGCCATAGCAAATTCGCTAACAGGATTCCCGCTTCTACTCTCGAGCCTGGGAATTGCAATTGTATCTGCCGCTTGAGAAGTATCGAAATCATCTCGCCCGCGGTGTGCAGTAACGGTACTCGAGCCCGACTTGCTCTGTACGAGGATATTGGAAAGACTTGCTTAGACTACATGTGCAACTGGGGAGACCTGACACTGGCAAATGCAATCATGGATGTGGATGATTGGATGTTAAATACCTGCATCAGCATGTCTCAGCTGAAACTCCAGAGGGGTGGACTTGACAGAGCCCTGGGAGTCATGTTCTATTGCGACGGGTTGCACATCAAGGGACAAGATCATGGAGAAGAAAAGGCCGTCGAAGCAATACCCACGCCTCGAGGGCCAAGGGTGTCACACAGCGAGTGCTCAACCTCAGCTGGTCGCTACCAGTGGAAAGACCCTGTTCGACCCCAGACATTCATCTACCCGGAGCCCATGGCTTGCATGGCGCTCCCCAAGGGCCACCAGCTTCGCATTCACGAAAAGCCTTCTTGTCCGGATGGAACTACTGGTCGCCTCGCTACATGGGAAGAACCCGGTTGCACCGGTTGGCCAAAAATGATTCAAGGCGTGGACACTCTCAACTGCAAGTACTGGAACTTGCAATCTGAGACGAGCTACATGATTTGGTGCGCTTCTGACGGCCTGACGGCCGAAGAGCGGAAACATGACGTCGATGACAACAGGGCGATAGTTTCAACGGATCAGTGTCCCAGGCTCAATATGAAACCGGGCTGGACCGTCGTCGGTCGTGATGGTGGGCCGACGGTTCGGCGTGTGGATGCCGACCGAGATTGTGTGAACGTGTACAGAGATGACCAACTCATGGTGTATGGCGACGCGAAATGCGCCGGCGGGAGGAATGCGAAGCTGGCCAAGTACAGCGACTATAGTTGCAGGGGCGAACCAGATCGAATCCTTGATGTCGCCAGTCTGATGAATACGTGCACGCAGATTTGTGGAGGAAAGAGACGTTGGAGCTGTAGCGTGAAGTTTACATGTAAGGCTTAATAGCCTTCTCTATATCCATATCTTTAACTATTATAAATTGGAACCCATTTGACGTCGATCCAGTTGCTTGTACTGTCTGCTTTGCTCCGTGCTTGATGTAGCTGCACTCGATCCTTTTTCCTCTGATATTCCTGACCCTAACCCCATCGCTTTCCACCCTTCGCCCGCTATGATAAGTTTTAGCGTTAATAGGAGTGCGGGGTGGTCTCCTAACCGTATTCCATACTAAGGCCTTGTCGGATATCGGATAAGATGACCAATATCCGAACTGTCATCACTCCGAGTGGAGACTTAAACTCCGACTACACACCTCGACTCTGTTGCCCTGTCGCACTCCCTTCGTGTGAAATCGAAGAGTGAATATGGCGCCTCCGAGAGGCCCGAGAATACCCGCCTGCGAAACCTGCAGGCAATCCAAGCTATCTTGCGATCACGCGAGACCCGTCTGTGGCCGCTGCCAGGCCAGCAATAAAGCCGATACCTGTGTCTATCGTACACGTCCCTTTTCTAGGAAGCCACGGAGAGTTGTGTCAATTCTCTCCGATCAGTCTGAACCACCCACTCCGTGAGTATTCTAGTTAAGCTTGCTTAGAGGAGTTAGCACTGATCCGAATTAGTGATGCTACTAACAGTCCAGTCCCCTCAATCCCCAATAGAACAAGCAATTATCCTAACCCGGGGTATCTCGGCGCGTTAAGTCATGTTGCAATCTTTAGCCAATTGTCTCAGAATGAGGTGGACTCTGGCTCTATTCCGGAAGAGGGGCCGGCTTTGCTCCCAAATTTTGAGGCGTTTCTGAGCTTTGAAGGTGAGATGCACGCCACCAAAGTGGCCGAGTGCATGAAGCGTTTACTCACGGAATTTCCGTCGGCTGCTCTCAGGGATTTAGTAGCTTTCTGGAGGGCTACGGGAGCTAACCTGGCTCTGGCTGAACCTCTTGTCGATCTTTGTCTTCATACTTTAGATGGTCTCCATTCCTTGTCGACCCTAGAGCAATATGTGGTGTATGCTAGATCGCTACTCCGGAACTCAAGCCGCGTATTGGCCATCCAGCTGCCCATCACCATACAAGGATTCTGCTCTTTGTTTGTGGACTCTAATACACGCTTAGAAACCATCGGCCTTCTCATTTGTGCCGTAATACGAGCAGCCTCAGAGATTCACACATTCCCCTCTCTATACTTGGAGGATGCTCGCAGGCAAGAGCTGGTAGTCATGGCCGTCAGACTAACCGATGTTGCTGTCGAAGCCATCCTATCATTAGACATGTTGAATGACCTACAGCTGGTGTTTCAGTATGAGAATTTCATCTCCCACACGTACGTTTTCGGAGTGCAGTGTGAGTTCAATGCCTAGTCAACCTGTTACTTCAACGACATTGCTCATCCTGCGCTTAGCATACCATTCATATCGCAAGCTTGGAGATGTCATCACCTCCATCGTGACACTTGGTTATCACGAGAAGCTAGGAGCCACAAAAGACTTACCCCCGTTTCTGCTCGGCCTGCGGAGAACTGCCCTTGCTCGAGCTTACTCTGCCGACAAGAATTGGGCCATATTCCTTGGCCGCCCCCCTCGTTTGGGCAAGAAGTTTTGCTGTTTGAATGTGGCGTTGCGGCAAACAGTGAACGTGCAAGCAGCAGAGGAGGAAGATTCTCTTTTAGATGATGAGGGGGGTTTGTTGCGTTGGCATGCAGACTCAGTCATGTCCATCTGGGCTGAAACTCGATGGACTGCCGCCTGTGCATCCATGAAGGAGGAGATTCTTGACATGTTCAACGATACAGCCAGAGACGGCTTTGACGAAAGAGTCCGGTATGTTATGCAGCAATCTATGATCAACTAGACGCAAGACTTGCAAACTGAACAACTCTTAGCGACCTTCAGCAGCGAGTCGAACAGCAATGGGAAGCTCTTCCGAATAATCTCAGAATGGAGGGTAGTTTGAAGGAATACAACCGCGGGGCCTGGGAGCGGGATTTTCTCGTCAGCACGCGGCTCTGTTATCTTCACGTACTATTCTTGCTGCGTCTTCTGTGTCTCGGGTCACCAGCAGATCCCGACAGTACCTTTGTGGCCCTTTGCCGGGAGATTCTCTCGTTGGTGGTAGAAGTAATTGTTTTGAGGAACCAATTGGTGTGTTCAACAGGCACAAGTTTTGAATGGAGGGTGAGCGAAACCCAGAATCTCACCTTGGAAATTACTAAACCGTTGTGCAGCTTGCTCATTACGGCCTTCCAGCTATAGGCATTATCATGATAGCCATGCTGAGAAAGACAAACGCGTCAGATGCACTCCAAGACGCCAAAGTCATTCGTGATCTCGGCATCATCGTGACAGAAGTCGACCTTGGGACCATTGCCCGGCCAACAGAGCCAAACTACGCCCTCTTGTCAAGAGCTGCGCATACCATCAAGAAGTTCCTGGTGCGGATTCATGTCCGGGACAGGCAAGCCAGCCCTGTTCGGGGTGTGACTACGGCACAGTTGACGCCCGATGTGGATTCTTGGATCCTACAGTCTCAGCTGGAGCCGTGGGGATTTGAGATCAATTTTTGGAACAATCTTGCTGAACATCCGTCCATGTTTAATTCTTTGGAATTAAACTCATGCCAGTAGTCTTATCAACCAAGGGTTCATGTACCTACGTAGGGATTTACTTGGTTGAAAACGCAATCATCTGTAGCTAAGATGAGGAAATGCAGGTGAATATTAATAAATACAAGACCAGAGGGACAATATGCATTTCAAGATGCTGTACTTGTACTTGTATACCAAACAGCCTATCTGAGTTGAGAGACTGGATTGATGTTATTTAAAGCGTTTGTCGAGCCCTGCAGCTTCCTTACAAACACCTTCCGTAATAATCGAGGCGGGCGCTGTAATTTAACTCATATACCTCGATGTACACTCACATTGCCTTTGAGAGCCATTCTTTCACAAGGCCCCGAAAGTCAGACAACCGGTACGGCTCCATCATCTCCCGATACCACGACTGCTTCCGGTGACATCGTAGACCAAGGTCCGTCAGGAGAACATCGACATACGGAATGCTATCAAACACGAGGTCAGGAAACCTACATCCCGCCCCTCCAGCCTCTCTGGGCCGCCTGATCTTCTGATATTCAGTGTGATGGAACGTATCGTGCCGGACCGCGTCAAAGTCGGGCTCATGCAGATGACGGATCTTACCGTCGAAAAAAGCCGTGATCCAGAGGGCTTGGGCTTGTGCGAGGATAGTCGTGTGCAGGGTGACCTGGGCTCCGATCACAGCAAAGTTCTTCATCTGGATGACTTCGGCGTCAAAAGGGACCATGAAGCGGTACAGTCGATATGGAGACGAGGGTGTTGCCATCTTGCCCGCTATTATCATCTTCTCACGTTCTGGAAGAAGGGTATCTGGTAGCTGTCGTACTGGGCGGCGTCTCAAGACGGGAGCCGCACCAAGGATTTCAGCTGTCACTTGAGCTTCTAGAGCCTGGTTTTTAGACTCACGACCAGGAAAGCTGAGTCGATGGACAAGATCCTCTGGGAAGAAGCGCATGCTTGGCCTAGCTTCCCAGCCCGTGCAGCAAACCACGGCGTCCGCCTCGATAGTTGTTCCGTCAGAGAGATGGACGGTTGTTTCGGACAAGGATACAATTTCGGCAGCATGAGCTGTAATCCGGCCGCTTTGGACCAGATCGAACCAGCTGGATTCGTAGTTGTGAATGCTAAGGGAGTTTCCCATCCAAAAAGTCGAGTACCAAGGCTTCAACATGGCAGTTCTAGCACTCCCCTCGTAGGCATTTAGCTTGGTCACCTTGTCATCCAAATAACGCCAAAACAGTCCTGCGAGCTTCTGACCCAGCCACGTGCGGTTAATCAAGGCTCGTATCGGCCAGCCAAAGGATCCGTAGGGATTTGGGTCCAGCCAAGTGAAGATCCGTGTTGCTGAAATGGACGAGATGGACGACACATGGCCTTCCATCTTTGCTGGCCAGCACCAACTGGGACCTCCGCCTGATCGCCGTACAACCATATGGGCTGCTGCACGAAAGCGAGTCGAGGCACTGTAGCAGACATCCCAAGCAGACTTATTCCCACCGATGACCACGACTGTCTGAGCGTCTGCCAGGTCCTGGGCTCGGGTTTTGAAGTCCTTAGCGTGGAAGACAGGACCCTTGAACCTCGTTCGACCAGGAAGATGCGGCATGAAAGGTTCCGATGTTAGACCTGTAGCTAAAACGAGCCTTGAGGTAACAAGAGTGCCACGCTGTCCAGACTCGTAATTCTGGTCTTGCACGGTCACGAAAGATATCTGCCAATTTCCGTTGGGTAGCAACGTAGCCGATTCCACCTTTGTTCTTAGCCGAATGACTGGGCGTAATCCAAAAGCATCGCAAAAATCGCAGAGGTAGCTGTACACAACCGGGCCTGGGATATGCTGACCAGGTTCAATACCGTACCGCTTAGGAACGAGTGGGAAATCGCTAAACTCATAAGTGCCGACCTTATTGTTGGTTTTGAGACCAGCATAAAGTCGCTCGTTTGCCCACGTGCCCCCAACAGACCTTGCATAGTCTAATACCAGGATTCTGGCCTCATCGTGTGTCTCAAGGTACGTCTTGGCCATGGCTAGACCGTGCCATCCTGCACTTGTCAGAATGCAAGTGCCAAAATGTGAGCGAGTTCTGGGAGAACGTACCAGCGCCGACAATAACGAGATCAAAATGCTCCATGTTGCTTGTGTAATATGATCTAATCCAGTAAGAGACAGTTTATACATGTTCATAAAGATAAAGGAGGAAAACAGCCAAGAAGAATGCGGAGAATCTTGGATGATAGATGTCTCACAAACACAAAAATGACCTCTTACGTCATCTTAACTTTTTTACAACATCGCAGAGTGCTTATTCCGATTTTGAGTCGTGCACCTTTGCCATTGGCCTAATGCAAAATACTTCGGAGTAAGCTGTCGGATTAAATGCATCTGCTAGCTAGACTAGTTGCCGACTCTCCGCAGAAGTCGACTCCCCGGATTTCACCGGATTTCTCCAACCACAGACTCTCCGCAACCGCGCCTACGGATATCGCCTAAACTTTTTATCCAATTGGTTGAAAAGGCTTCCGGCTCTTTGACACGGCATCGGCGAGTTACGTCACCCACCTCCATATCTCGATTGCGGGAAAGACACTTATACCTCTCGAAGTTCCACCATTTTCATCCTGCGAGGATACATATTTCGCTTTTTTTACCTCTATGACTACCCTGTTCCAGTCTTGCATCCCTCTTTCTCCGTAATCATGGGCAATAAAGACGCCGCTACTGTCTTGGACCTCTCCCAATGGCCAACGGCACAAAAGTTTGTGGCTCGGTGCTGCGAGTTCTTGAATGAAGTGGAAGAGTTGTATGTCTATTCCACCTGACTAAAGCAACCACATTACCTTTTTTCGAAGCTGATATTGTTGAAAGAACACCAGGGAAGGATCTCGAAGCAAGATTAAACAAGGACTACGGTCCCGGAAACCCCTACTACGAAGACTTTTGTGCCTACATTAGAGCGGGGCTCAAGGAGGGATGGGTTGCACAGACAGAACTAGACGGCCGCAAGTACCGCCGCGGGAAAATCACCCTGCCTGTCCCTGAGACGAGGTACTTCAGCATCACGACCGTCTTCATGGACAGCCAGGAGGAATATGCTGGCCAGTATCACGCTCACCCGTATGGTGAGATCAACTGCGTCGTGCAGGTTGACGACACGGCAGAGCTCAAGGGGATGCAAGGCTGGCAGGCTGCCGGGTGGACTTCCCCGGGGCCAGGCACTCATCATTATCCCGAGGTTCGAGGCGGTGCTCTGGTGGCGCTCTTCTTTCTCCCCGCGGGGCGTATCTCGTACAATGCAAACCCGGGAATGCCTCAGCCTCTCTCTATTTGAGATTTAAACTAATGCAATTTCATGAAAAGGCAAATATTTACTTGACATCGGGACGGACATAGCAAGTGACTTGGATGAGACGACGAAGAGGCTGGATGTGGCAGAATAAGGAGAATCCGTGACTATCGCACAAGGTTGCCATTACATTATTGCACAATTTTCCTTGCCCAAGCGAATTATCTGCAGCTTCATGATTATGTACGGTATGTCCACACCAGTATTTAGCACTTCACATCGAGTATAGACTTATTTACTCAATTCTCAATCCACTATGACTAGCCTAGTTTACTATCACCAAAGCCCTTTTTCTGTTCCCTAGAAATGTGTAGCACGTGTGGGGATATCTGGTGATGTCTTCTACTACCAATAGTACATACGCAATGAACCTGCCCATCATCCTGCTGAACAAGCCTACACCATTCAAGATGTAGGGCTGTGGAAGCAAGGAGCATTTACTCTTTGCGTCCTAGTAGCCGCCTACCCTAGCCGGACATGGCCCAATTTCCGTACCCATTGAGCTATGCATATATATCCCTTGGTGATCCCCCCAGTAAAACTGCAATGTGCCAGGGTAAAAGATTTCCGAACTTCTTGAGTTAACCTCTTGATTTTCCTGGCCTGGATAGAATTCCCAAGAAGTTGTATTAGCTGGATTGATCCACACCATGCCAGAGGGATGGCGATAATTCAAGAACTGGGGTGGAACTGTTGGAACCCAGTCGGCGCCGTTGACGACGCCTGTGTATTTCCCTTTGAATACACTGTCGAAAGCATCTGCAAAGATAGGATTGCCTACTCGAGGAACGCCATATGCGATCACCTCCTTGATAACATCACCGAATTCGTGGTGAATAGACAAAGCACCGAGCAAAGCTATAGCAGCGCCCTGGCTATGGCCAGTAACGATAATCTTGTCTTGAGGATACTTTTGAATTGCTTCAGAGAGTCCTTGCTTGACCTCGTTCCAGCCGTTAGCCCATGCCACTTGAAACCCCATAAACACTTTTGCTCCGAAGTCAAGTCCCAGCGCCGTATCAGGCCACACCTGGATCAATTCGACGTCTTGCACGGAAGAGGTGAGGCTCGAAACATTTGTACCCATGTAGGCGACAATGATACCCAAGCTCTTGGAGTGATAAATATTAGTGCGCTGAACAGTATCACCATTGCCAAAAGCATACAACAGTGTTTGATCACCAAATTGGACACCAGGTTTGTTGTAGGCCTCTCCACAGTATGTATTCTGTACCGATGCTACGGTCGAAGTAAAATGCCACAACGGAAATGGCAAGTTCCCATCTTCTGACTTGCTGGTGAGTTTTGGAAGGGCTGTGGCAGGCTGGAAAAGGTTGGCCAGCAAAGAAAATAGGAGAACAAAAAACTGAGAAAGAGCCATTCTGGAAAGAATATGGGAGATTGAAGACACTGTCGTGCTACTTGCTCGAAATTGAGAATATTTGTGCGAGGGTACTTTCGATATAGTTATATACCTGTCAGCCTGACTTACAGAGGATAAGGAGAGCAGCAATTTCAAGATGACGTTATATCTCCATTGCTCGGTCATACAACCGATCCAAACTCAGCGCACGTGTAAATGGGATTATATTGATCCTACTACGTTGTGATGACCATTCACATATCGTATGCCTAGCGTTTTCTCTGAAGAAGATTCATGTTAGGGTCCAATAGGATAGTCCGGGGCTGTCTTTCATCTTCATTCCGTTACATGTGAGAGACCGAGGGAATCATTATTTTCAGCTCGTCAAGCTTTAACAACGACAAAACTTGTTGTCTCTATTCCTAATTCACCGCCGATATCGTGGCTGGACGTGTTCGGCTGAGCTGACGATCCCCACAGTTGATGCAGCTCGGGTTGAAGCCCCGAGTGCTTATCCACCCAAATCCCGAACAACACCGAAGATCCCCACGGCAATGTCCGTTTCATAGTGGGTGTCTCGTAACAAGATTTCAAAAGCTAATAAAATCCCATCTCACATGCGAAAAGGCGTCGGTCTTGCGGGAACAAGAGGATAAGGCCGGGTAGCCGAGCGAATCACCTAGTCTACTCGCAAATGTGTTCATATAGAACGATCTTTTAGTGCTAACATTCAAAGGAACATGTTAGCGTCAAGCGGCTATTGGCTCCCCTCGGGGAATAAAACCAAGTCTCGAGGGGGGTGATGTCGGACACATGACTTGTAGTAATACGGCCCGAGTTGGAATAAACGTTCAATTCACCAGGAATAATAGAGATGTTGATGGGGGGCTTCAAAGATATTCAATTTAATCAAAAGCTTCCCTGTTTAAGCTGATGTTGATCCATGTGTTTTTGAGGGAATTCCTGCTCTGGCCCTGACCCCTCTTTCTTAGTCACCTTTGCTAGATCAGCAGACTCGTACGTTACTTGGTTACATACAGGCGTTGACTAAAGAAATCATGCCTCAGCTCAGTGTCTCCCTTCTGTAACGTTGGCATCCGAGTCCGGAAGCATAATTCCAGTACCATGAGACATTCGGTTACGCATTCCTCCATGAAACAACAACGTAAATTCCTAGTAGTCAGAACCACAAGTGCAAGCTTCTGGATGGGTAATTTCAGTGTGTGCGCTGAGCAGGATGCCACAACCTCAAATACTACTCATCAGGTGTCAACATGGAAGTCTCCCCACAATTGGGCGACAAGACAAATAAAGAACCTGGTCACGAACATCAGCTTAAGCCTGGGCCATTTACAAGACCATGCCTGTAGTGGTTTCGATTTGAAGGCTGTTGTTTAATCTACACTTAAAGTGTCTATTTGAGGTTTTAAAATTTTCTCAATCAAACTCCCGGCAATGGACGATTCCGTATATACCCTCAAATGGGGCATCTTGGCCACCGGCGGAATAGCAAATGGTGAGTAACCGCAGTGTTTCCATAGAAGGGAAGGATGTGTATACTAATACTTTCAGTAGTATTTGCCAAAGATCTTTTGACCGACCCTTCGTGCCGTAACATACACGACCTAGGCCATCAAATCGTTGCTGTGGCGTCCTCCAGCTGCAGAGACCGAGCAAATGAATTCATCGCCCAGATTGAAGCGCCGTACCCTATCGTCGCTTATGGATCATACCATGAATTGACCATGGACTCTGATGTGCAGATTGTCTACATCGCAACACCTCACAGTCATCATTTTCAGAACACCATGCTCGCACTTGAGGCTGGCAAACATGTGCTCTGCGAAAAGCCTCTCACCGTAACGGCGAGACAAACACAGATTCTTGTAGACAAGGCTAAAGAAAAGCGACTTTTTCTCATGGAGGCCGTTTGGACGAGATTCTTGCCTGTCAGCTTGCAAATTGAACAGCTTTGTAGAAGGGGAGCTATTGGCACTATCCATCGGGTGATTGGTAGGTGACCATTGCTATGGTAAATGTCGCTCTATTTTCTCACTGCCACAATAGCCGATATTTCGTTTAATTCTACTACGTCAGATGGAGGATTCATCTGGGACGACTCTCATCGGGCCCTTAACAAGGACCTTGCAGGCGGCGCACTCTTAGACATTGGTGTCTATGCAATATCATGGGTTTTCTTAATCCTTTATCAACTGCAACCAGAAACGGTGAAGGAGACGCCTACAGTTATCTCTGCGGTTAATAAGTATGAGGCCACGGGAGTCGACGAGATGGCAACTGTCATTGTACAATTCCCCAAGCACAATACAATGGGTGTATGCATGACGGGCCTTCGAACCGAGACTGGCGTGACTACGTCTGATCCCAAGAGCCCCTCGGTTCAAATCCAAGGCTCTGGGGGAGAAATACAGGTTTTCGGTCCCGCATTCAAGCCGTCCAAGTTTCAGGTGCACTATCGGGACGGAAGAACTGAATCCTTTGGTAATGTCGTCCCTGAAGACCCGAATCGAAAATGGAGTCATGGTATGTTCTGGGAGGCTGACGAGTGTGCGAGATGCCTCCGGGATGGGAAAATAGAGAGCGACAGGTTACCATTGAATGAATCGATTGCTATGATGAACCTGTTGGATGAGGTATTGGGGAAAGGCGGTATTAGGTACCCGGAGTCCATCACAAGCCATGTGTACGACCATAAAAGCCCTCAGAACAAAGGGAACCGTTGATGTTACTAGAAATATCATGATATTCTTTCAGTGCAATCACGTACATTGTGGGGTGTCTGTGAAACCTCGTCTACCTTGCTCTAGAGAATTAGGGCCTGCTATTGAGGCCGACGACACTATCAGGCACAATATAAAAGACCTATAAGATGGTCTATAAAAGTGTCGGAATATTAACAGCGGAGACTTCTCAGATACTTAACACCAAACTCGTTTATCAATTTACATTTTATTATCAAGCTTGCTCGTTGATCATTCACGACTAAGATGACTGACTACTTGACATTTACAACACATTAACCGTCAAGAGAGTATCCCACCTCTCCAGCATCCTGGCCCATCTTGATCAGATTTTTCCGCATAAGTTCTGCCTGAGCCTTCTCGGATCCTTCCAGAGCTTGGTCAAACTGCATCTGAGAAATCCACTTTCGCAGGCCATGCTGAAGCACATTGCGTGCCCGAGCCTTGGCTCCATCCACATGGCCACAGCTTCCGTGAAGGGTCATGCGTTCGACTCTGGAGTCATAGACGCCGCGATGGAGAATGTTGTTGTTGTAGAAGACCACATCACCAGGCTCCATCTTGACAATTAGCTGGTCTGGAAGGACCTTCTCGAACGGGTCGGCATTGCGCTCCGTCTCGGTACGAGCACGCTTGTGGCTGCCGGGGATGACAATCAAGCTAGCATCGTCATACAGGGCCAGATTCCACTGTGCGGAAAAGGCTGGCTTGTCGAGCCTCTCCATTTCCTGCTCAGGTGTAGCCGTGGCAGGGATGTCATCGCGGTGCCATCGCAGTTCAAAGTCGCGATCAGGGCGGATGAGCAGGTTGAACAGCTCCATCACAAGGTCCTCGTCGGAGCACTGCAGCAGTTCTTTGGTGGGCTTCAAAATCAAGTCCGAGAAGTACATCTTGATGAACTCATCGTGTAGAGGCATGTCGGGGTGCATGACGCCCTGAACGCCCCAGATTCCCAGCTCAGCAGGGTTCTCACCCTCGGAGACATCCCAGGGTGGGAACTGCTTAGGAAGTGTTCTAACATCGCGCCATTTACCCTCACGTCCAAGTTTGGCGGCTGATTGCGACGCCTCACGGAGCCGATCAAGCTGCTCTGGGGTGAGGACATGGGGGATCTTGACGAACCCGTTACGGTTGAGTGTGTCGAGAAGAGAGGTAGCAGTCATTATGTTAAGACTTGGGTTTGTGTAGAGTCAGAAATTGGTTAGTTATCTTTTGCTGAAGAATTGATTGATTGATCGATTGATCGGCAGGCTTGAATGATACACCAGATGAATTTTTATTCATCATTATCCTGTCGGTTATGAATAAAAGGCAACCCTCATCAGACACCTAGACATAACCCTTAGTCTCGTAACGTTGGTGGACCCTACACGGTAGTTTGGTAACCGTTCAATCATGGTTACCAATGACGACCATCCCCAAGTCCCGTTATCTCCAGGGCAAACTTGGCATGCGGGGTAAGATCTGGATGTCCGGCAATCATTCCCGAGCGTGGAAAGGCTACACAAGAATGCAACGAAGAAACCACATGCTGATTCGCCGAGGACCGAGATGCGCAACGTTACAGCGGTAGATTTAAAAAAATCAATTGCCATTGTTGGAGAGAGCCGGATTCGCTCATGGCATCCCTCTCTTGAATCACAACCCACCCCCTTTCGCCGTTCCCTATTGGCCGGTACTTCTGATCCTTTCAATTAATAACACTGCTTGGTAGAGTTGATATGCAACTCATCCGCAGATTTACTTGATTGCAAATGAGGGGCTGCCTTAGTCCTGGTTCATGAAAACATCTAGCTAGACCTACGGAACTCGCCGGCGGTTTGAACAACATAATAACAGACCGAATACATCTCCCATTAGTTGAAGCCATCGGTGCATGCACCCCTTGGTTCCTCTCTGTGACACGTCATTTGTCAATTAACCGCTCACTTTGTAACATCACGTCCATTTTTCTCATCCTTGCTGTCGCTACCGGTCTCTTCAGCCATGCCTCTGCTGCTGCTGCGGGCGTGCTCCTCCCTTGACCCTTGTGAGCTTCAATGACTAGTCATGCTTGATGGGTAGCCTGAATCAAAGTCTTTTCGTGCAAAATACCGACGCCATAGTTGAAAAGGGACTTCTCCACACTAGGTACAATCACCTCAAACTCGACGTGAGTGATCCACCATGAGCGACTGCCAAATGGATCCATGAGCTGGGACACGAAATCGATTGTCGGCGGGGTAGCTGAAGCAGCACATAGTCTCAAGGTACTATTTATCCTAGACATGACTTGATTAGCTGAATTTTCCTTAACATAAGTGAAATACGCAATGATGCCTTGGAAGACTGACTTCGTGTGCTATTTGACCACCGAGGTTACACTTCCTGGGTTAAGAGTCCCGAATAAGTTAATCTTGCTCTATTCTAGCCTTGGGTTAACACCTTCTAGATACCAGGCTCCATCGACTTTTCTGTACCAATACATTAAAAATCCATAAGCATATCCCCTATTTTTTTCGAGAGAAAAAGAATCATCAGCATAGCGCTGATGTTTTGGTTTGCGACCTTAATAATACCATCGCGAAAAAGCCCCCATTTCATCGCGCCAATGAAATATTGGGTGTTCAATCGCTCATCACCAAACAATTTCTTGTTCAAAAGGATGGCCATATAATCATCCAGGGATAGTTGTTTATATAAAAATCGCTACGAGAGTGTAGTTGAAGTCATTCCGTTCTACGAAATAGCCTTTTCTGGAGAAACTGATGATACTGGACATCGTGAATCCATTCTATATGCCAACTGGCAATGCCAACAGGGTGCGAAGTTGGACAAGACTGAAAACGAGAATATTTTAGTGGCTCTAAAAAATATTTGACCCCCTGGAAACTAACATTGAGAGCCTTTAATCCGTCAAGGAAGCCTATCTTTAAGATTCGTTTCCTCCTTGATCCAATAGGCAACGGAAAGCTGATTTGCAGCCGGATTGCAAACTCAAGTCTATTTGTGGATTTCAAAACCATCTTTTATCAATGATCACAGAGCCGTAACGAGAATACAAGTAGCATAAGTGAAGACCTAGTTCCCCAATACTAGGATTTATCTCGCTATCGACCTGGGACAGAAATAGTTTATTATTTTGGGCGGTTCGCATCTTGAGAGGTCGTGGTCAGCTAGATCGAAGGGTTGGCTGTTCCCGTGACTACCTGAGATGATACTACACAAGGCGACGAAGATTTGGGGAACTCACAGAAGGAAGTATCAAAAATGGGCGTTAACAAGTTCAATCAGACAAGCAACTCATAGAGAAAATAGAGATACTGATGAAAGGTCTTCAAGAAATTTAGTTGATCAAAAGCTTTCTTCCAGCTTTTGTTCGGCTCTGTCATAGCTAGATTCTGCTGACTCATCTGACAACCATCGAAGCCACGTGAGAAGCGTGAGAGGGAGTAGCCGGCCGGGTCATCTTTATCTCTCTACTCCACTTTTAGGCTCAGCGCACTTCATTCCTCAAGGCATACAATTCAAGCACTCCCAGTGCGACAGTCCCTCAAACCAAATCACACTAGACGCGGAATTAATTTAGATCCAACTGACGGGGATCTCTTTTCCTCACACTACCAAATCAATCTGAGATGGCTTCACAGGACGCCTATGATAGAGCAAAGGGAGAACAAGAACATATCCTCCTCCTACCAGACAATAGGCAACTAGCTTACGCCCACAATGGACCTTCGACTTCTCGAACTGTAGTCCTGTTCTTCACTGGCCTGATGAGCGTAGGCAGTGCTCCAAGAGTGCCCGATCCATGCCGCAAGCTGGACGCACACTGGATTTCGCCTACGTTACCTGGAATGGGCAACTCTAGCACTCGTGACAAGGATGTACCCTACCATATTTCTCTCGCAAGAGATACAGTTGCCCTACTTCTCCACCTCTATCCGGAAAATGCGTTCGACACACTTTACATTGCTGGTGGATCATATGGCACTGTCCAGGCACAGATGCTATATGGAGCACCATACGATATATTCCCACCTGGTAAAAAGATTGCTGGGTGTCTGTTGCTTGCAGGCTTCTCACCGCATAAGTACCACAGGAACTATGCACAGACGCTCAGCTGGCAAAACTGGTTTTCCATCGGTCCACCTACGCAACTCCTTCCTTTCCACCTTCTTCAGTGGCTGTTTAGAGGTGTCATCGGGTTGAAACTGAACACTTTAGACGGTGCGAAATTGTTTCTTAAGCAAACGCTGCTGGATAAGATGGACCAGGAAGAAAGAGAGACATTCACTCAATGGCTAGTCGCAAAAAACATGACGGAAGGAGATTTTGTTGATCAAATGGCCAAAGGCACAATCAAATGTTGCCAAAATTGGGATGGGTTTATGGAGGTATCTGATGTGATTCATTCAGATTGGGGATTTGACCCCTGTACGCTCGACGATCAACACGCATTGAAGCCTATGTTGGTCGTGGGTTCAAAGAGCGATCACCTGGGTGGGGGCACGAACGGATGGCTTGTGGACAACTACGGATCTGCAAAACTCAAACTCATACCAGGTGGACATATCTCATCTCTGTTCTATATGGACGAGATATGGGAAGAGTTTATAAGTAGTAAGTTTGCGATATACTATATCTATTGTGCGGGAAATTCTGCTTATGCTAACATATGGCCAGTGGTGGGGTGATAGGCGGTACGGTCCAAACTTGTACAGTCAAACGTAGTAGCTAGGTTGGGCATTCCTCTAGAACAAAATAATAAGGAGGGCTTGACACACAATGTCGAGGCTTCGGGGGGCGGGAGGACCGCAACACGTGCTCCAGGCATCTTAATGACCAGGTCGCTTTGACATATAGTGGGTTGTCGACTGTAGGCGATAGCAGGTTGCCCTGTGAAAATGGATAATTAGGCTGCGCCTTATATTATGATGGTCAAATATCATCTTGGTGTTATCTGACGAACGATTGAAAAGACGTTGGAGGGAGGGGCAGTGGTTGCGAAAAGAGGGATGATTGCTACTGCGCGACAGAGCCCCATATCCTAAAAAGCTAAAAGATCGCAGAGAACGAGGAGGTCTGCCTGAGTCTGTAGGCTCAGCTTGAGATACCCCTCGGTGTTAGATACAATTTTTGACAAGTGGATGTTAGCAAGAAGCATCCTTTGGATCTGTTCCTAATTTCAGTCCGTGGCCGAAATTGGGAAGGGGTAGAATGGGTAGAGTAAGGGAGTGAAATCGTGACAAACCGGCACATCCCGTGCTAATTGCTTGGAGCCTATGTATTAAATGGTCTAGCCACCCTCACAGCATAAAAGTTGCCCCAGTACCGAACAGTTATGCGCTTTGCTATCTGAACTGCACATTGATAGTCAACCATGGCAGGTTTGAAGGGAGGAGGTGGTCAGAGATCAATCCCCTTTGTGCTGCTTAAGACGTACATCTTGATGAGATTGCATTCGTGAGCGAAGGTCATTTCGTTTCTGCTGTGGCCTGAAAGCTCTTAAAGTTGTAGATTATTATTCTGAGGCATAAAGCTGAGGGAGGGATGACATCAGATCAAGCAGAGCGTTAACGGCGACAGCGTATCCGGCATTACTAATAGTAAGTAATTACTGAATTCTCTATTCTGAAATATATCTACAGAACATTTCTACTAAATGTTAAACTGGCTCTTAATAGAGCTTCTAGAGGAGGCGATAGATAACTAATAAGAGTATTCACAGCACATGTAATATTCGACCGAGAAAGGTATTTTTCAATTAAAGAATAGTCTAAAAATGCGTTTACAAGGAGAGAGATATCATTTCATACTATAATAGAAGAAAATTGCTAACCATTTACATAAATAAATTCTCTACATAGATTTGCCTAGAGCATCTAACAACACCGAGAGCAATTATAAAGATGGGAACGTCCTGCGTATTTGTGGGCAAGTCGGATCAAGGGTTACTGTTTTGGGGAAGCACTTCTACTCAGAATCAGTCTGGGCCACTCGAGACCTTCTTCCCATCCAGGAGCATTCCCAATCTCAGCGATGGCCACTGCAGCTGCCTTTGGGGCCCATCCATGAAGAAACCACCTCTGAACCCCTTGGTCCATTATGGCGCACCAATGGACAAATACCAGCAGGGGACGTGGTCGTCTTTCCGAGATCATTTCGATAAACCGAGGTGAAACATCTGCAGGCCACCAGATGTAGTGTAGCCAGGTACGTGGTTTGCCTGATACAAACACCACCCACCGCTGTAAGGCATCGATTGCTTGAGCACATAAGCTTTGCTCCTCCGCTTGCATGGCATCCATTACCTCCCACTCATCGTTTAGCGTCTTCAGCCGTGCCAATGCGAAGGCCATGCTGGGGTGTAGGGGCGGCGCGGCCTGCTGGGCTCGGCTCATCAAATAGTTCCCAAGCGCTCCGCTATTGAGGAAGAAAGGTCTAATCTCTTCTCCCGCAATTGCAGCAGTACGTAGAGCCGCCAGGACATCAATTACAAGGCCGGAGAAGGTCGTGGCTCGGCGACAAGTCTCAAGACGGAAAACAAGGGTAGCAATGGCGAAAGCCAGAATGGGAAACCAGTTGGTAGAATCAACTGCTGGTATTGAGTTGCGAAAGGCAGCCGATCCGCTTATCTGATTTGCATATGCAACTTCTAAAGGAGATGAACCCGGTGACCCCAAGGCACTGTAGCTTCTATGATCCGACCCTGGCTCATAGGTTGCTGAAATTGCGGAATTGGAGGTCCTGATTCTGAAATCCGTTGCTGGACTAACCCCATGGATAAACAGGCCCCTGGGTGTGCTAGAGTGCCTATCCAAAGTGTTGGTACTGCTGGAGTGAAGATAATAGATGTGGAGGGCAGAAAGCGAGAGAATGATATGATGCAGGAAAGGAAGAGTCTGTATGAACGGTGGCAGCTCTTGGCGCCAGGGGTTGAGCCCGGAATCTTGCTCGTCGATTAGGTCCAGAGTTCCCGAGGTGGCTTGCATATAGTGTGAGAGAAGGGTGTCCGAGCTGATGGTTATGTCCACGTTCGGGGTCAATGTGGCCGATTCGGGCCTTCGGGATTGTTAGACAGTGGAGAATATTGAGAGCCTTGGCGCATATGGCGTGGTTTACTTACATGTAGTCAGAGGAAGTTAAACTCGTAGCACTGACCCGATCAAGATAGTCACACCTCTCTCCTCGCCTTTTACAATGCGAGCATATTGGTCCCTGCATACTACACTACATGCCAAAGATTAAATGTTAGAGTACCGTCACCGTGAGCAATGGAGATGTTACCAGAGGAGGGTGAGATGGAGGACTTGCCTTGACACGCCTCTTCTTGCACTGGCCACAGCCGTTCTTCGACTTGGCATGGAATCGTCTCGAGCCGTCACCCATCGTTGGTTGAACCCAGATCTGAAGTCGAGCCAGGTCCCACTTTGGTCGAGCACAGGCTCTAGCAAGTTTTGCGGAGCGGATTGTTTGATCTCTCGGTAATTTCACGCCTGTTTGTAGCACAGATCGTGAGGAGTATCTGATGATTCACCCCGAGCTGCCTCCATGGCGATGATGCTCCTAAGTTCGATTTTGAATTGCTGGCATCAAAAGAGGTTTAGTATAAGAAGCTGGAGGCGCGGAAGGGGCTCAGATGTTAATTCATTTCACCACAGAGCGGGGGGCCGCATGGCAGTCAGCCTGACCTTTCTATATTGAGTCTAGTGTACGAAGTCTCCTCGCTCGATGATACCCTGTCTTACCCTGCGGCCATAGCCTCCGTTTAATTTCCTGCCTTCATCCAGGACCCTACAACTGACTAGTGTACGAGTGCTAGTATACCAATCTATTCTTCAACGCTGGAAAGGGTCTTGGGGATACCAGAACACGCATCAGGGGATGAAGTATAAAACGGAATCGTTGTCTGTTGAATTCAAAGGTTCATCGACAACCATACACTCGCTCAAAAGTCTTTCTTATTCGCCCAGTATTATAAATTGTCTCTTATTTTCTCTTCTTATTTGACTAAACCATTTTTGCTTGTCCTAAAGCTCCTGAAATGAGACTCTTCAATTCAGAATCCTTGTTGCTTTCGCTGCTGTTCTCCCCAATCCACGCCCTAACGACCCTCCCTTGTGCCCCGGATCCTTCAACCCTCTCCCAATTCAAAAATGGCAGTTTTGTTGAGAATATTGGTGTCCGACCCAATGGGAATCTCATCCTCGCTCTGCTAAGTGAGCCAAACCTTTACACCATCGACCCATCCAGTGACGACCCCACGCCTACCAAACTTCACAACTTCCCAGATGCGACTGGCATGGCTGGTATCACTGAGATAGACGACGATGTCTTCGCTGTGACGACCGCAGTAAAACTTAACACGACATCTCCAATCATCTGGAAGCTCGACTTCAGCAGCGGCGACCTTAAGGTGACCGCCATCGGTCCTGTCAAAGGCAGTGAGGCTATTAATGGTATCTCAGCCGTGCGTCACGGCAATTCACCTGCTGTTGCTATCCTTCTTGCTGATACTGGTGTTGGCAAACTACGGCGAATGGATCCAAACACCGGTGAAGTTGAAATAATAGCATCCTCCGACATGTGGTTGCCCAGCACGCAGAGTTTTGCTCTCGGGATCAATGGTATCAAGACCTTCGGCTCCGACTTGTACTGGACTGCTTCATTCAGCGGCACCTTTGGAAGAATACCTCTAACAACAGACGGACACGCAGACGGCGACGTCGAGGTGTTGGCCAAGTTGAACCGCACCGTCGGGGCTTTCGATGACTTTGCAATTAACGACAATGGCCTGGCGTTTTTCGCCATTCACACACATAATGTCATGGTGTATGACACTAACAAGGGCGGCGAACTGAAGATGTTAGAAAATAACACTGAACTCATCCAACCAACGTCGGCAGCGTTTGGCCGAGGCAAGAGTGACAAGAGCACACTATACATCACTTGCGCTGGACAAGCTATTTCTAACGATACATACCTTGCTGCCTCGGTGCAGAAGATTGACATTCCAAACTCAATTGCGGATGCCTGCAATCGTGGCAGCGATAACAGCAAGGGCAATAACAGCAACTCAGGCGATGATAGTGGGACTTCAGCTGCTGGCCGTTTCGCGGATGTGCAAATAGCAATTTTTGTTTGTATTTTGGGTTTCTCTGCTATGTTAATGTTGTAAGAGAAAGGCTACGAGTCCTAGCGGCGTCGTCGGTATCAGGTGGAATGGAAAGCGAAAGTGTTGCATCTTGGACGTTCGTCCGTGGGGTTCTGCCCTGTGGTTTAGATAATTATAATCATTTCTAACCTATCATTCCGTTTAAGCATGATTTAATCAAGCGACAGGAACTATGTGAAAATGCTGTCATGTACTAGCGCTGAACTTATTTCTAGCTTTGCGATCATTTCGTTTGAGCTGGGTGTTCACGAGTTGAGGTCGATTACACATATCAACGTTACTTTGATGGTGACTTGGCGTACAGTAACTAAATACGCATTTGAGGCAAAAATTAGAATGGAAACTAGTGCATGATATATAGTGCAGGAGTATCACGTTAGCATTTGCATAGCATCTTCCACAGCTCGAGTTATATTTAGTCCGCTCGAAGAGCACCCAGGTGGGCGAAAGTGTCACCCCTGAACAGCAAAGCTCATGCTATGCTCGAGGATTCCCAAAAATCTTACCCACCACCATTAAACGGGAAAAAAGTTCCTCAGGGTTGTAGCATATGATTACAAGGGTAGGAAGGCAAGCAGATACGCAGGTAGACTTGCGAGGGTATAAGCGACGCAATGAAAGAAATAATGACAGAAAGTCTAAAGGGACATCCTACAGAGAAACCTATAACTATAAGTAGAAGTTTCTTCAGACATATTTCAACGAATTGTTACACCTGTTTCTGTATTTCTTCCTATCAATACATCAACCGAGGTTGAACCCCCTCTCAAAATGGGAGATCTTGATGTCGGTAAATAGCGAAGCCGGTCGCTGAATTCGAGGCTGACTGTGAGTTTGATCATAGCAATGGAAGCCTCGGTGACTTTCTCCCTCAGCAACTTCCTACTCTCGCCAGAGTCAGAGGCAGAGTGGAAGACTTGCGGCTTATTCAAGACCTTCTTCTTCGCTAAGAATCATTACAAACCAATAACTCATCTACTTCTTATTCTTCCGTAATCGGTTGAACACGCTTTTATATCCCACACTGCTTCTGCCATTACAGGCACTCTCCTGCTCGTACTTCTTAGGTTGCGGACCATCGGGGTTTTCGTGTTGCTGCTTGCGCTTCCTTCTCCAGAAGGTACAGAAACTAGGAAGTTGCAGTGTGGATTATGAGGCCGACTGAAGCAACTTGATAGGGAATTCGATATGCAACAGTGAGAAGATAAAAGATCTTTTTCAAGTGTGTTGTCGGAACGTCCGCCACCAACTACATTAGGGGGCTAACTTGTTGGGATAAGGAGAACAAATAGCGTAATATTCAGAAGGAACAAGAATATTAAGACATTAGATTTACAACTTACTTACTTACTTACTTACTTGTTCGTTTAGGAAATGGCCGCTACCTCCCCACATAAGTGACCAAAGGGGTGCCTTATTGTCTTCGATGTGTCGAGGACTCAGTACACCAGGCTGTCCTCATTCTACCCCGCCTGCACCAACCGCACCACGTCGTCCGATTGCAGTGGTGGCTACTCCAAGAAAGTTTTAGCGATTAGCATTTGTTATTATTGGAGTCCTGATTGCTCTGGATTTGATCATGAGGTTGGCATTGAAGACAACTGCGCCATTGTCAGACAACGCTGCTGCAATAATTGTGATTTTAAATGGTGAGTATATTAACCCGAGGCCTTTTATCATTTCGGTTTATACGTCTTACCGATCACATCAACCCACTGATGAAAGGGCTTGAGTGAATGCCTCGAAGTACTCCTTTCCAGCAGGGATCTCGTGAAGGAACCTCCAGAGTTTTTCCACATTTGAGGAATAACAGGTTAGGGGCTGTAAAGACCTTTCCACTTTCCTTCTTACAACCCGTCTCTCCACTGCTATCGATGCCGTTCTCAACTGCGTCCTCGAATGCATCCCACAACTTGCGCTGTCGTCCAGTCGGTTTATACGGCGGCCTTTCTTTATCGTCCTACGTCTGCGTGTGCTGCCAAGTGCGCATCAATTATTTCACAACATCTTTTTATCTCGTCTATGTATCGTCTTCCAGCCCGCTAAGGACCGCCAGTTCGGTTTCACGTGTACCTCCTTTCGTTGGATTTAGAATAATACGAACGCACTATCTGTTTCGTCCACTGCAATTTTTCGTCCCTGTAGCATCACGCGTTCAAAGCTCTTTAAGATTTTCATCAACACGGCTTCATGCTTCTGGATTGGTGCAATCTAAACACTGTTTTGCTCTATCTTTGCGCCTATTGCACGAATATATTCTTGCATTCCAGTTTCAAACTGCGACGCCTGTTCCTGATGAATTCTTTTGAACCGATCGGCCACATCACCCAATTGACTGATTCGTCTGTTGTTTACTAACTTTACTGACCTCCAACCATCCATCCATGAGCCGCGATTAGTTCTGCGGAATTGATAAACTCGTTCGCAAGTCTAGTAGGCGGCGTGTAGGTGAATGGCTGACGGTTAGGTGCTGCCGGCTGTCTACGATGACACTCTGGTGTTCCCGTCTTGATAATTCCATTTAGTTTTATCGCCACGATAGTACACCCTGCTTGTGCCTTTTCTGACATAGGTAACGTAAGTCGAATTGAAGAGCCCAAGGTGGCGCCCAGCATTGAATCGTCTGAGTGACGGCCCGACGAGGAGCGACTTGTCGCGAAGGTAACTAATAACGGCTCAAGAGATCAAAGACCTGGGTTGTTTGAAGACGGTAGGCTTTACGCGAGACTAACTTGGATTAATATGAGATGATACACTTGGCCGCCAGCACCGGTGGAGGAATCAAACTGCTGACCTTGGCCTAGGCAAACAACTGCGGCACTCTGCAGCTCATTATTTAGTCAGTGAACCCGGCCCATCTTATGTAATTGGTCGATGCCACCCCATAACGTGGATGCCGGCCGGCGTTTAGCGGCCGATGAGTTCCAGTGCCGCGAAAATCACTTTGCATTGCAAATTGACTACTATTTGACGATATCTAATCTCGATCTGGCGCTACATTTCTAGCCTATCGTATCCGTATAATCACATTTCTGAAGAAAAGAGTAGGGAGTGTTTCTATTCCATCATATAATCTCCCATAAATCACTCTGACTCTGTGTAATCGATCCTCTGCAAACTTTCAATACATCATTAATATCTCTTATATTCAGGGATTGCTTTTGATATTTCTATTCCTTTTTACAATAGCTAGTGTAAGAACTCCTTCAGCCTTATATTCTTTATGCCTTAAGTCTCCTAATAACGTTAGGCAAGACGAGGCTCGTATTTCCTCTTGAGCCCCCATGTAGTCGACAGTCGTCGTAATTAGATAGAACGTACCAGTCTTTTTTTAGTTAAGAGAGTTTCTTATCCCATAAACTACCGCGGATCTATTAGGATGTCTAAATTAACCAACTCATTATGTGTATATGAAAAGAACCTTTCCATTACCAGAACTGGGCACCTCGCTTAGCTCGGTCCCATGCTCCTCAATCATCAGACCTGGGGCGCAGCTCATACGACCGCTTCGTCCCGATCCCGACTCGGCGTAAGCTCAGACCACCCAATGAATACTTAAAGCAACACTCCCCACCGAACCCGCTCGTATTCCGCCTTCTTGCGAAAGCGAAAGCGACGACCCCGCCACCGCATCCTTTCTACCATTTGACTGCATTTGGGGCGACAAATATCCCCTTAATTACACCCTCGTTCAAACACTCGATACGACGAATTTCCCAGTCGAGCGGCTTTGCAACTCTTGGGAAGCCGAAGATGCGAGCTCCGTCAAAGCGCCTCGGACACAAAAAGTCCCGAACAGGTTGTCTCCGCTGCAAAACGCGACATGTCAAGGTAAGGACGCTACTAGAATAGCAATTAAGTTGCGTTTTTTTTTCATGATTCTGGCGTGTACTAATCTCTTGGTAAACTGTAGTGCGATGAACTGCGCCCATGCACTAACTGCGTCCGATTTGATGTTGTTTGTAGCCTGAGTTTGCCACCGGACAATGTTCAAAGTCATGCAGAGCCCAATCGACAGACGACGTCAAAGAGCAACTCAATACCCGGGGCATCAAACTCAACTCCCCCTTCAGGGCCCCAAGCACGGGCGCCTATCATCCCCCAGGAGTCCGGCGTGTCAGCCACGCTTGCTACCAAATCACCGACGACTAGTAGTAGTACATCTCCTTCGGCACCATCAAATTGGGCCCATGACCAATCTTACCTATCTTTCCCTGTAACGTGGATGCAGAGTCTGCGATTGGTTCATCACTACTCCACTACTGTGTGCGAGATGATGTCCCAAGACTCACGTACAAACGAAATATGGAAGATAACTGTGCCCCAAACCGCCTTTTCACACGTACGATACTCTTTAGACCAGTACATTGACCCGAGCTGACAAAGGAGGGCAGGAATTCCTTATGCATGGCTTACTTGCCGTTTCGGCTCTACACTACGCTCAGATTCACCCCGACGAGCGGGAAGAATATCTTATCATCTCATCACATTACCAAGGCCTAGCCCTGCAGTTCTTCACCACAAGGCTCGGTGATATTTCTGATGAAAATTTTGAGCCATTCTTTTTCCTTGCCACCTTTATTTTCCTGTGGAATCTTTGCTCTTTTGCCGATCCTCATGATAGCACTAAACCAGTCTCAACAGCCGAGATAGCCCAGTCATTCAAGCTTCTACATGGGATCAAAAGCATTTGTGATGCAAAACCGAGCGGATGGGTCGAAGATGGTCCATTGGCTCCGTTATTCCAGCAGTGGGAACCTGTTACAGTGGACAGGACAGGCTCTTTTCAGGCACAACTGGACCGCCTATACGAGCTCGCGCGCGATCTCAGCCCTTCTTTCGACGCCATCAACACACAGTCATCATGCTTGTTGGCTATTGAGACCCTTCGAACCACGTATGCAGCATGCATGTCGGACAAGTCGACAAAAATGGCCCAGCGCATCTGGTTTTGGCCGATCACACTCACACAACTATTTATTGAGCTTATACGTACTAATCATCCCGTGGCACTTATAATTTTAGCTCATTATGCAGCGTTGGCAAGGACATTCGAGAAGAAGAATTTGATTAATGTTGGATGGAGTCCTAAGGTTATGGATGCCGTTAGAGCTTCATTAGATGAGAAATGGTTGGACTGGATTGCATGGCCCTCCAAGTCGTTGCGGGACGAGATTGATGTTGATAAAATGAATCCACCATAACCCTAGACTATTATTCAACCAAAACCCAGTTAGAGAGCAATACCCAATATGTGATTGAGAAGAGATGACAGATAACATCCCGCAAGACCCGACTTCTAGCAATCGGAAATGACAAAGAAGAAATGAAGAGCACTACCCTGCTGTCTATACTATGGTCTTTGTAATAGCGAAAATACGCAAGCAAAATCTAAGAAAATAAAATCTAGAGCCAAATGCATAACATAGAAAACCACTCAGAGGTCAGTGATCTTATACTTTGTGCGCAGCCTCTCCCCATGTCTTTGTACAAGAAAAGGAATGGGGATGAGTCCCACGGCGATCAAACCGAGCATGGTGTTTCCCCATCCCAAACCCAGCTTGTTGTACATTCGCAAACCGCAAAGAGGCAATAGGGCTCCTGCAATAGATCGGAAAATAGTGTTCGCTGCAAGTGCGGAAGCGGCATATCGTTCGTAGGCATCTACAAGGTACACCGAGATGGCCATGAAGCAGATCAAGTTACCTGTGGTTAATCGTTGTTAGCTTCTGTAGTATTGTATCTCAAGACTCGCAGCTCTGAAAAGTGGACCAACTTACCGATGCCAATAGTGGCCAATCCTACAACCGGACCCATCCATTGTGTCTTGTAATCTGCCGTCCAGCCGTAGATGAAGAAACCGATAGGAAAAATTATTGCACCAGTAGGAAGCAGCTTAAGACGAAGTTCGGGTTTCATCGCGTCTGTACCAGTGTGTTTCTTGACTTCTTTTCCACTGTCCCACGCGAACCAGGACATGCCAGCGATGCATCCAATACCAAGTCCTAGATACACAAGCCCAACAGATTTGGTGTTAAAGCCGTAAGTATCTTCAAAAACATATGTCATAGAAGTAAATAGCAGATAGAGGTATCCATATACAATCGCGAGATAGACAGCAAAAACTGTACATATAGGTGAGAAAACCAGCAGCCTTGTCGGTCGGATAATGGATCGCTTGAACAACTCCTTGGGTGAGAGGCCTTCATCTAACTTTGAACGAAGCTGAGTATTGCCTGTCTCCTTGCGAAGCCTTGCTGCTTTCCTCTCTAGAACGACCGGCGCATAACTCTCTCGCATGAACACACCCATGGCAATGAAGATGGCCCCGGAAACGATGGCGATGACCCAAAAGTCCCATCGCCATCCTTTTGCTTCTGTAAGGAATCCACCAATGACTGGACCGATGATAGGACCTAGCAAGGGACCAATACTTAGTCCTGCCATTACCGCGGCACGCTCCTCTGGACAAAACATGTCGGCAATACTGCCACCTCCATTCGTCATCGGCGCGGCTCCAAAAGTACCGGCCAAGAACCGAAACGCAATAAGAGCGCCGAGAGAGGGTGCGACAGCGCAAGAGATAGTGAAGGCGAGAAAGAAAACGTTGCAAGCGTGGTAGACGGGTAAACGTCCATACATTTCTGATAGGGGCGCTAGTACCATGGGTCCAAAGGCAAATCCGAGAACATAAACGGAGACGACAAAAGCTGCGAGCTGAGTGTTGGTGCTGTCAAAATCTTGCATTAATTTGGGTACGCCGGGGGTGAAGATGGACGATGCGAGGGGCTCGATGAAAGTGAGAAGACTGATCAAGACGCAGTTGCTATATTTCCGAAACTTGGTCCAATTCTGTGGGTTCTCCGGGTCGTCGTCACCATCCCACCAGACTATGTTATTGTCGAGTGAACCGGTCGCCGTTTCATTTTGAATTTGGAAAGAACCTGGCTTCTCCGACTGAGGCAGCTCGTCTGGGGGAGGGGTTGGTGCACGCTGTGATTGACTTGCATTAGAGCCTTGTGACTCCCTCTGGTCTAACTCTTCGTTTCTTGTATCGGAAGGGTATATCGGCTTCGGCTCTACAGTCGCCTGCTCGTCCAATGTGACGAGAGTGGCTTCGGAACAATTAGTCAAAGACCATATTGACGCCACGTTGAGGTTCTCTGGTCACATTTTGGGGCGTCTCAAAGGCTTATACTTACGGTCGCGCGAAAGAGGGCCAGCATCTGTTGGAGGACCATCGGAAAGACTCATGATATGCAACAGGAAGACGGAAGAAATAAACAGCAGTATTACCGGATAGCCTCACCACTACCAAAAGGGTGAAATCTTGAACTGAAGATTTGAGATGTCGAGAAGGGAGATTGACTGGCTGGGTTCAATTTAAAGCTCAAGGGTCTTATTCGCAACAGCACAGATTCCAGCACTGCAAATGCGAACCCGCTCGCTTTCATGGTCCTGGTGCTTTCGCTTAGCTTAGCTGGTACGAGTCGAGAGGGAATAGCCTGCCAGTTACCTGCGGTTGTATGGTGGCCTGAACAGGGATTGGGACCCGAATGTGACGCCAGCTCGGATGCCGTATTTCAACGTCGGGTTTCCTGAGTCGCTTGGATACGAGCATTTACATTTGAGCAAGAAAAAAACATCAAGAAAAAATAAAATAAAATAAAAGCTTAAACCAAATACCCCGCGGAATCATAGCGCCTAGGGAAACATGGCAGGATAACAATTCAGAACGCCCGGGAAGCAAGGCATCGCACCACACACCAAATAATATTAACACCGTCTTGTTAGCTGTAGTTCGGGGCAACTACTAACAGCATATTTGTCGGCCGCGTATATAACTTAGCTTGTGAATCAGCTGTAAATTTTATTTTTCAACATATGAAGAAATCTGTTCCTCACGACACAGGTATTTCTCCCGGCAGATGTCCTTGAATGGCGTAGATTTTGGTTGTGTGTTGGTGGGAATCATGTTCGAATTAGCATACTCAGCATGCACCTTTTCCAGTGAGTAACCGAATTTTTTGCCAATTTCTTTACGTCGTTGCGACCACATAAATTCCATCATATGATTTCTTCGCCCCGTGTTCCGTCGTTACAGTCATGGGTTATTAAAGCGCACCCTCCATCTGACTTAAGCCTACCTATCTTTTGGTCTTCTTATTCTTCTGTCTTTCCGATGTTTATTGGTTGTGTTGCTTTCATACTAACAAAGTAGTCAGAAATGTATCGAAAAGCCGCAGGAGAAAGAGAGACAACGCATTAGAGGCAACGGCTAGCTGAATCAGTTCAAGTCCAACTCATCACAGTGTCAGGGCAATCTGGGTTAAAAAAAAATAGATCATTCGACAGAGCGGTAGGCGTTCCAGTTACAGTCAAGAAATCAACGGTGAACAAAACTCTCCAACCGCGAGCAAGAAGGTTGGTGGTCAGGCGTCGATCTTCATTAATGATCTAGAAGCAAGGTATATTTAGTTGTCATGCAGGTGCTCGGTTCGAAAACCGCTACTAACTATACGCTTCCCTATGACTGCCTGTAAGGACCATACCTTCAGTCTGATGAATAGCATCATTCGGAAAACTTTCCTGGAACTCATTCCTCAATGTGTAATTCGGAGGCTAGTCCTCGTAGACATGTGGAGTCCTAAGCTTCTCACACTGGGAGGCCATAGATGAGGTCTGGTCAGTCACAATGTCCGCCAATGAGGCTAATATTGCATGCGCATCCGAAAATGGGACGACAAGATCGTGGGACACCGTGACCGGCGCGTAAATACTTCGATTCAATGAACTTCACAGTCACAACCGTCGCGTTTTCGCCAGACGGTAATGCACTCATGTCCAGGCTGTGGAATGGATTGACACGGCTCTGAGATTGCGACTGGGGAATCAACTACACTAAGAGGTCATTCCGAATCAGTTAGAACAATGGCTTTCTCACAAATTGGTGGCATTCTGGCCTCAGCTTCCGACGACAAGACTCTACGAGTGTGGGATATCGAGAAAAGGTAAGACGTGCACACTATATCACTTCCAAGTTCGCCTTGACCCAGTAGTCCAACAGACGCGGTTTCTGAGACGGCTGATCTCGACCTTATCTTAGAGCTAAGTTACTCCTCAGCCAGGGGCATCTCAACCGCCATGTTCTTAGTGCCGCGCACCTCACAATGGTGAGGTAGGCCCTGCGATCAAGGTTTGATGGAGGCTCGGCTATCTGGTTGTAGGCTATGATCCACAAAAGCGTGGAGATGCAGAGAAAAGCCGGGCGTCTAATCTGTAGTAGCTCGTGGACATGAGTTAGCGGAGAATGCAGTTCTTGGCTGACTAGGTACATTTCCAGGTTTCGCACAGGCAGCACGGACTAAAGTAGATGGTAGCTCCCGGAATACCGTAGAATACACATGATGATGCTATTCGCCTTGGCCGATCACTGCGAATTTGCCATTACCAGCGAGACATAACAAGCCAGAACACTCCCAGGGTCCAATGAGCTTTGCCGATCGGAATGTCCGTCTTGGGCGGAGCTGCGGGGCTACCAGGGTCGCCAAATCATCGTCGCCGCGTCCACCCTGTGCGTTGGACGTCTTAAGGAACCGGAAGTGGAGCGTTTTGGGCAGGAACTGCGAGCCTCGAGTTGAACAGATACTTTTGTGCTATGATAGTCGAGCGAAGCTCGGGACTTGTAGGCCTTACAGGACTCACAGTGTTTAAGGATTGCTAATGTACCATAGTAGCGGCCCTCTACCCGGCAACTACTAAAGTCCGGAATGACTAAATTTGAAGCTAGTTATTAGTTTCATTTTCAGGTGCACACCTCCACCCTCTTAGTCTTCGAGCTAGTATGGGAGACTTCATTGTGAGCCTAGCTCATTGCACTTCCATTGTGGATATTATTTCGGCAAGGGCTCAGGGTCAGTAGCATCTAAGGCAGCTCCTTGAATCTGGCCCTTTTCTAGAGCTCGAATTAGAGCCTGAGTGTCGATATAGTGAGATTCAGCAATATTCATCAAGCACGTCCTCTTCTAGCCTAGGATCTCGAATTCCTTTTCTCAAGTAAGCCCGTTATCGGGCCGCGTAAAACCACACCGTTTCGAGTATGGCGGCTTCCATGCTCGACATACCATCGGCTCTATCTTGATTTGGCCTATTTCTTATCACGCGACACAATTTTCATTTCTGACTGGTTGCATGGTTGAGGAGATAAGCATCTACTGAAGGAGAGGCAGCTGCCGGTGAGCTGGTGGAGGGTGATTCCTAGCCGAACTCGCAATTATTTACTCCACTACGGATAACATTACTGAATTTGCTCCCCGACACGCCTTTGTTTACGCAGTTTCGCCAATGTTATACTGTTTTGTGTATGGCGGCTGAAAGCGATATATCGTCGGCCGACCCCGCGCCCTGATCGGCTGGGCCGATATAGCGTAGAGGTTGTGGTTATTGGTTTCCAAACTGGGTCTATCTCTTGGTTTGCCCTACTTTTCATCAAATAATACAATCCTGATGTCTCATTAGCGGGATGGTTGCAGAGATAAACCTCTACTAAGGGGAGCGCGGCTGCCGATGAGCTAGTAGCTGGCGTTGTTGGTTGAGCTCTTGGTTATTACTACGCTGCGGATAAATTTACCAAATTCGCTCCTCAAAACACTCATGGCTCCTCTTTCCAGATATCACCAATCACTACACATTGATATTCAGCTCTTTAAGAAGCATAAATAAGGGTTCTTCAATTCTCATATTAGCCTCATCAGAATTGACAAGTCTAACCTCTCCTCACCCACATTGCTTAACTCCACCAGAACAGGCCTTACCCCTTCCAGGAATCATCGAAAATGTCGGCTGCTGTCGTTCAGACCCCCCTGCAGGCACTACACCAGAGCCCGATGCCTGCCCCATACGCAGCCACAGAGCCAACTACTTCCAATATGCCAACCAACGTATTCGACCCGTCCAAGCATCTCGCGTACTCCCCACCAGCTCGTATCCTCACTATGAAAGATCTTCAACTGGAGAATACGCCTATCTCCTCCATTGCCGCCTCTGACCCCTTCCCTCTGCTCTCCTATGAAGCTATCCTCGAGCACCGTCGCGAGCTCTTCAGTCCTAAGGTGATTAACAACTGTTACCACCGCACCCTCCCCGGCTCAGCCATGCTCCGTGGTATGGCCCAGAGATATACGCCGTTCATTCAGTCCTTCTGGAACTCCCCCGAGGTCTTGAAAATTGTGAGCGATCTTGCAGGCGTAGACCTTGTTCCAGCAATGAACTACGAGATATGCCACACAAATATTCAATTAGGAAGTGAAGGACTCGATGGCGTGAGAGCGACACCCGTGGTGCCACCAATGGCAGTGACTGTCGAAACCCCGACCAAGTCCGAGAGCTTACAGGATCCAGCTGATAAGAATGCCAACTATGAGAACGCCATCGTTAAATGGCATAAGGACTCACATCCTTTTGTCCTTGTTGTCATGTTGTCTGATGCTCGTAACATGGAGGGAGGTGAGACTGTCTTAATGGGTGGAGATGGGAAGACGATGAGCGTTCGGGCACCGCAAATGGTAAGCCGCCTCTGCTATCTGCCATTGATATCCACTTCTTCCGTCTAATTCCTATTCACCATCACAGGGCAGTGCAGTTCTTCTTCAGGGACGACACATTTCCCACATTGCTCTCCCTGCGACTAACATGCCTGAGCGAATCACCATTGTAACCTCGTTCCGGCCCCGAGACCCGACACTGGCAGATGAAACTACAAATGCCAATGTCCGATGCGAATCGCATCTCACCGAGCTTTATTACCAATGGACAACGTACCGCTTAGGTAACTTGGTTAAGCGGACTAATATTATGGCAGGTGCGCTGAGAGACAGGTATGCTGAAAATGTGAAGAAGTCGGACGATGAGGGACGGCCGGGAATGTGCCGTATCGAAACTGTCAACTATAACGAGATGAAGAACTGGGCGGAGGAACAGATAAAGTACCTCCAACAAACAGTGCACGAGATGCGCCCATTGGAACAAGAGTGAGACGGCAGGAAGAGTTCATTATTGTCTCGCTGCCAATTAGGTCTGCAAAGGGAAAGCGCAAAATACTAATGCGCAGTGCAATATTCGCTTATGTACTAAATCTGACGATTATCTATCCAAGAAACAGTGTGTTCTCATTTAGTCCAAAAGCATTAAAGGTTTTTAAAAAAAAGAAAACCCGCCTCAACCACTATACCAATGCTGTCTCTACACGGAAATTATAACGGCTTGGGGATGCAAGGAATTGAAATGAAGGTTCGAGAAACTGAGACTTATGTTCTGCTTTCTCAACTCTTTTTGTGACAATAGAAGTTAGACCGGCGTTTTGGCGCAACGGTCGACTATCTAACAATTCCCTTACACGAGATTCGATAAGGGTTTATTAAGAGCCTTATTCTAGGAGGCAAGAAAGGAATTAACCTAGTTGTTTTATTTCTATCTACAATATCTATCTAGAGTTAATTAATTGAATGCTATGTCATCTTATTTAATTCGGTTGATGTTATTGTCGCAATCAGAAATGACCGCAAGAGAGGTCAGGTCAGAACTCCAGGGTAGCTCGCTGGAATAGAATGATTTTACTCTCTGGGTTTTTGTGTGTGTGGTTTGTTATAGTGTCTCTTTCTCGCTACAATGAAAGCTTTAGAGAAATAGTAAAGCAGAATGAGTAACGGCTATTCATCAGATAGGGGCTTAGCCATATGGTTTGTGGCTATAGACCTGCGAACCTCAGGAGGGAAGGGCGATGCTATAGTTGATTTTTGTACGTGGATTTAATGTAATTAGCTGCTGCCAGGGATGAAGAGCAATAAAACTACGCTCACACTTGAGCCTAATCTGAATGGACTTCCGCAAATGACTCCGAGTTTCCTAAAACATTATAATCAAATTGTCATTATCTTTACCTAAAAAGGGTCCAACCTGCTATAAAATTATCTATATATAACGAAGGGAGGATTGCGTAAATAGATGCCTAGGCTTTAGGGTTATGAGAGCCTTAGCTTTTGTACTATGTTATTTTTTGCAGTGAGCGGTGAGACCAATTTCCCTAATTTGGGATTTTCTTTTCATTGTGTGTTGTTGTGTGTATATTTATTTTGCCAGTCAACCGCGCAGAATATTCAATTGCAAGCGTGCTAGAAGGAAGTAATAATATATTGTACTTCCCACCATTACGACACGTTCCACCTCAGCGGAGGACAGTGCAACTTAATGAATCGCTCATTCCGGGAATCTGGATCATAGATCTATAGCAGTACATTCACGAACAATTGGAGCGCAAAGTCTTCTTTATTGGAGCGCCATCCAGTCCTTTCGATAATCGAAATACCGATAGGTCTGTATACAAGATATCTATTCTTGCTCATTGGTATCTGGGCTAAACTACTCCCTTCCACAAACCTACTAGGCTTCCGTCCGAGGGTATGTCTTTTTCTTCAGTTTCAACATCTGTAATACCTCATTCCAGAACTGCTCCGGGGGATGCGCAAATGAATCTTCGTACGCGTCGATTACAGGCTTATCCCAGACGAGGTCTGCCTCGGTTGGTCTCACGACCTTTGTCCGCTTGAGGACCTTCCAGAAGGTGTAAGTGAGCACAGCCACGAAGACCATCGTGTAGTAAGAGAAAAATGTGCCAACGTCCCACCAGCCAGGGAGGAAGGTGGTGTAGCCGTAACAGCCCACAATGACGACCATGAAGATGCCACCAACGTAGGCACAGTATGGCTGACCCCAGCCTTTATAGGCAAGGGTGTTTCGGCCGATACCTTGGGCCTCGAGGGCACGATAGAAGAATACGTACGTGACGCACATAATAATGTAGTCGATTATTTGTGCGGCCTGAGTCAGGTAGCCTAGCCATTGAACGACTTGGGCGCTGCCGTTGCCAATAATGAGGAAGGATATCAGCGGAAAGAACATGGTGACAATAAAGCAGTAATATGGGATGCCACTTTTTGTGCATTTTTTAAAGATAGCAGGAGCCTGGCCCTCAAGTGCAAGGCCATATAATGATCGTATGGAGCAGTAAACATATGCATTGCCGGCTGAGAAGATGCTCGAAACCATCAGCGCATTGGTTAGATGTGGTAGGAAGCTGATGTTCATGTTACGCATAGCGATAACGTAGGGCGAGGCATTGGCAGTACCTTGCCCGGCGTTGGCGTTAAGTGTCGGGTCGTTGTAGGGAAGGATGATACCCACACATAGAGCCCCGCCAATGAAGAAGAAACCGAACCGCCAATACATCGTTTTGAACGCCTGCTTAAGTATGATGCGTGGTCGTTTAGCCTCGCCAGCTACCATAGCAAGATATTCTGGGCCAACGATGGTGAAGGCTGCGGACCAGAAAGCTCCCAGAAACCCCTCAAAGCGGCCAAGGCTGCCAGTCGCAATATACTCTGCGAATGAGCCGCTGTTCTGGCGGTCAGTTGTGCTTTCGAAGCCAAAGAACTTAAGAAATGTAGAAACTTACGGGTCCCTCCAGTAGCGAAAGCCGTATGCATCATGTTGTGGGTTCCCACCAACCATGGTGACAAAGGTGAAGCAAAATACCAGCAAGATTAGGAAGAACTTGCCAGTGGACAGCCAAAACTCAGCCTCGCCGTAGTACTTCACGGCAAAGATGTTAAGTGCACCATACAAAACAATGCAAGCCAAACAGACTGCCCACACGGGAATGTCGTCGCGCCAGAAGGTTAAGATTAGGTTTATAGCCGAAATCTCGAACGGGATCATAGTGGCTTCGTATAAGAAAAAGTTCCAGCCAGCCATAAAACCAAATGCTTCATCGACCCATTTGCCAGCGAACCGGATGAAGGAGCCCGAGATAGGCATGTACACAGCCATCTCAGCCATGCAGTTATTGACAAGGGCCAAGATGGCCGAGTAGAACGTGTACCCCAGGAACAGACTACCAGGCCCGCCCTGCATAAGGCCACTGCCAATGCTCACGAATAGGGCTGTGCCGATAGAACCGCCAACTGCAATCAACTGGATCTGGCGGTTGCCCAGGTTACGCTTGAGCTGATCGACATTACCGACCACCTCGACGGATCCGACATCGTAATCTCTAGCGGTGGCCGCAGTCTTCTCCTCGTTTAAGGGGGGGTCCTTCTCGTCAGCTTGTGTTAGAGACATTTTGGCTCGGAGGAAAACAGGCTGTGTGTAACTCTTCTCTCTATTCGTTGAGTCTGGGAGCAAGTTTGGAGCAAGCCAATTAGAGCTGAGTCGGAGACACCGAAAGAATTGGCGGAGGGGACGACGGTCCAGCTGCGCAAGCTGGGACGGCTTAGCTAGAATGCAATGGACAGAACGTATGTAATTGCAACGGGACGAGCTTCTAGGGCAACGCGGATGAGCTCTCCAACTATGTATCCCCAGAGAGAAACACGCAGTAGCCTTGGTGAGTCCTAACAGCTCACTTAGCGGTATTTATAATTCACTTTCAAAGTAAAACAGGTAGGATACGTAATGACGACATGGGGTAAATGTTACCCATGTGGATACCCTAGTTTGCCAAAGTGGTATGTTTCACTCTCGAAGTCAGAGACGTAATCATGAGACTCCCTGCGGCTCCCCAACTTATCGCCACGCAGGGTTCTGGGTGGTCAGAGTCCGACAACTATTCTGCAATAGGGCATGAAATGCGCGGTGCGCGAGTACGTACAGTGCGATCATCCCTTTCAGATAATAGAAATCAGGGTTGTAAATCGCTCTCCCCGTTATGAAGCCTCGAGGTGAATTGAATGCTGTGAAGATCCCTGCTAGAGTAGCTATACGATGTAGGCACCTACCTAAACAAATTAGCCCCCACGGTATGGAATTCTTGTACCGCCTTAGATAGCACTGTGCTGCTCACATTGGCGGAGCGGTCGATCCGTCAACAAGTTAGCTAATTGTTCAACCCAAGCAGACATGGTCCCCGGCAAGTACACAGTATTAGAGCTGCTTATCATATTTTCCAGTGAGCCAATAAGAAGCATTGTGATAAGCAGTTCGTGACAGGGATTGATAGTGGTGTTGTGGGGTTGAACTCGGGGAATAAGCGCCCTATAGAGCGCAAAATTGTTACAGCCGAAAAGGCGGTACAACATATTGCGCATAGTACGGTCGACTAGTAATAATTTCCACTCCAACCTCCCCTTAATTCTACTGTAAAGAATATGTTAGCACATATGGCTGTGCTTTTAAGGCTTGTTCTTCTGCTGCCACTGTCTCCTAAGCTTCTTTCCGTGCTCCTGGAAGAGCTGGATGAGCTGGATGGCTTAAGTTGTGATCTTCCTTCCTTCGTACATGATCAAATTCTTTACGATTTCAGATGTGTCAGACGCGTCAGACTAGAGATAACAGGCGAAAGCAATCTTTTAATACCGTTATCAGGATCTTTATTCTGGACTTTAGAAAATGTCTCCTTGATTGATTTAATATAGGAATCTCCCTGGACTTGCGAAGCTGTTCTTTCCGGGGGGGTTGATAAAGCTATCTAAATCTTCCCCTATAAGAATATGACTTGGGCTTATAGGAGATTGAACACGGGCGTGCATTCTCCTAACGTAAGGAGGGAGGTACGGTTATTATCCCAAACTCTAAGGTGTACAGCAGGCCCGTTTACCTGGCTGAAAAGTTAATGCCATGAGAGTTATATCGGGGTATTCTGACATAGAAGGCCTTGCTAGTGGTTAGATCGGACATCTCGCCTATCCGCTCATACCGGCGATTAAGCCAAGCTCAGCGAGTATCGTAAATTTTCTTGGTCGAATTTGGCTTTGATTGTCCTGGTCCACATCTCCGTAAAATCGCCGACCACTTACCTAGGTACAGCTGCCCGGGCAGGGAGCTCGACGTGCTGTTCCAAACCACGGAAGACTTACCCCTAGTGATGCTCCATCAGGATGCAGCGCGCTCCACGCAACACAATCGAGCCCGTGGTTCATTACGGGCATGTAGGGTCAGCAATCGTGTCTTCGAGAATGCGACGTTTCGTTACTAGCTTGCACCCAATTACGACGTGCTGTGTATCGAGATAAAGGCAGCTGGTGTTGTAAATGCGTTTAATTGCTTTGTGATCCGCGGCATCTGCGATTACTGCGATTACTGCGACGCACAAAAGAACGACAGCAAGAAACTATGCGGCCGCCACAGCGCTTTTCATCTATGTTGTAGCCGGGGAAGAGGTGCTTTTAGTGGTGGCACCCTCAGAAGAATTGATTGGTACTTCTATTACAAGCCAATTTGCTAGTATAAAGAAGTATCGTTGATATGTTGGAATCCGTTTGGTTTTTGCTCCTGTAATCTGAGACCCACAAGCCTTAACGCTGCCCATGGAATTAAGTAAGTCGTTACAGTAGTAAGTCTCTTCTACTAACTAGACCCTAGCTCTTCGCAAGAACGGACTAATATTTAGCCGAGAAATCTAAGCTGCCAAATAGGTCTGACCGTCCTTTGGCATCGTCGAGACTAAGGGTTTGTTTCCCCACTTGACCATAATTCTTTCAGTCTATACTCGGAAAGTCTCTACTCTGTCGAAAGCGATCGATTCCGGAAGAGCCGTCCATCTAGCGCTTCTTTCCGATCGGAACTCCTGTACTGAGTGATTCGAAGATGTCGGAGAAAGACAAAGAGGTTACTGCCACAGAACCAATCTCCAATGAAAAAAAGAGGATCGAGGAGAATTCATCCCAAATGACTAAGTTTACCAAGGGCGACTATACTGTGGGATGGGTCTGCGCACTGCCAAAGGAGCAGACCGCAGCAAAGGCAATGCTGGATGAAATACATCCAAGTCTTTCCAAGCCACGAAATGACCATAATACCTACACTTTGGGATCCATCGGCAAGCACAGAGTCGTTATAGTCTGCTTACCGAAAGGCAAGATTGGGAACAATGCAGCAGCGACAGTCGTGACGCAGATGGTCAACACTTTTCCGTCCATTAAGATCGGCCTTATGGTTGGCATCGGCGGAGGTATTCCACCCAAGGTTAGCCTCGGTGATGTTGTGGTTAGTACACCGGTCGACCACTACCCTGGGGTGGTGCAGTGGGATTTTGGCAAGGCGGAAGATCATGGCAAGTTCAAACAAATCGGTGCGCTCAACAATCCCCCAAGCGCACTGCTAGCAGTTTTAGCGACATTGGAGACCGAACATGAGATGAATGGATCGAAGATAAGTCAGTATCTGGAGGATCTGGGAAAGAAGTGGCCGAGGCTGGTGCCCAAGTATACGCAAGCTCCTCCCCTTCAAGACCCTGTATTTGGGATAGGCAATTCCTATCTCAATAGGAGCAGATGGCAAGCCATATTCTCAATACTCTGGAAGATGATCCTGGCTTTTCAACTGTACATCTTACGCTGGTGGGCATTTCTTCCTGCGGACCGTGGGACTGAGCAAACGACGAATACTACCACAGCGAGCACTCTGGTTCGTGGATATCAGAGGAAACCCAAAGACGTGCAGATACATTATGGTCTAGTTGCATCTGGCAACCAAGTGATCAAGGACGCCAAGTTTCGTGACAGTCTCAATGAGCGTTATGGTGGGAATCTGTTGTGCGTCGAGATGGAAGCGGCGGGACTGATGAACTTCCCCAGCATCGTCATCCGAGGCATCTGCGACTATGCAGACTCGCAAAAGAACATGGATTGGCAGGAGCATGCAGCGGCCGTGGCGGCAGCATTTGCAAAGGAACTTTTGAATTATGTACAGCCCAGTGACGTTGCTGCAGAGCATGCAGTGAGGGACACACTGCGCCAGGGTTTGTCATTCTGGAGTGCCCTTCTGTCGAGTTGATAACAATTTTCTAATAGGCTTGCAGTTCATGACAATGTTAAAACAATGGGGTCCAAACTAGAGAGACAGGAAGACCTTGAGATTCTCAATTGGCTCACACCAATCAATTACGCTACCCAGCAGAACGAGTACCTCAGAAGGCGACAACCGGGAACCGGCCAATGGCTTCTGGATTCTGATGAGTACCAGACTTGGGTAAACACCGACAAGCAGACGCTGTTTTGTCCAGGTATTCCCGGGGCGGGAAAAACATTTCTTACATCGATTGTGGTTGACAATCTCTGCAACAGATTCCACAAGAACGCCATTGCTGGGATCGCTTACATCTATTTCAACTTCAAACTAGATCACGAACTGAAATTCGAAGACTTGCTTCTGAACCTACTAAAGCAGCTTGCCCAGAGCCAGTCCTCCTTACCAAATAACTTGAAAGAGCTTTACAAGCACCACCAACAGAAACGCACGCGGCCATTGGTTGACGAAATCCGCGGAGCTCTCCAGTCTGTGGCTGCAATTTGTCCTAGAGTCTTCATCGTCATCGACGCGCTTGATGAATGTCAAACATTCGATGGCTGCCGGACGAGATTCCTGGCAGAGATCTTCGGTTTTCAAGCTAAATCTGGAGCAAACGTCTTTGTGACTTCGAGGTCCGTCCCAGAGATCACTGCAGAGTTCGAAGGGCGTACTTCACTGGAGATCCGTGCCAGTGGAGAAGATGTGCGTAGATATCTAGATGGCCGCATGCTCCAACTGCCCGACTTCGTTATACGTCATAATTTACAAGAGGAAGTCAAGACTGCGATCGTCGACGCCATGGACGGCATGTATGTGACTTCTAGGTGCTTGCAAGAAATGCGCTAACTTCGCTAGGTTTTTACTTGCGCAGCTTCATCTTGATTCCTTGATCGGGAAAACATCCGTTAAGGCTGTTCGAGCTGCTCTGTCAAACCTGCCTACCGGTTCCGAAGCCTACGATCATGCATATAACGACGCAATGGATCGTATTACTAAAGTACAGGTACCAGAACTAGCAGAGTTTGCCAAGCGAGTTCTGTCATGGATCACGTGTGCAAAGAGACCGCTGTTTGCTTTGGAGCTTCAGCATGCCCTTGCTGTGGAGGTCGGCAGCTTTGAGCTTGACGAAGATAATATTCCGCAAATCGATATGGTCTCTGTGTGCTCTGGGTTAGTCACGGTCGATGAGGGAAGCGGCATCATCCGGTTGGTCCACTACACGACACATGAATACTTCCAGCGGACCTGGACATCTTGGTTTCCTCATGCTCAGGTTGATATTACAAAGACCTGTCTTACTTATCTTTCATTTGCTACCTTTGAGAGTGGTTTTTGTGAAACAGACGAGGATTTTGAGGAGCGGCTGCAATTTAATCCGCTTTATAACTACGCCGCACACAACTGGGAACATCATGCTCGGAAAGGTTCGACATCGGTAGAAACCGAGGTGATATCAGTTCTGGAGCAGTTGATTCTTAATTTCCTTCAGAGTGAAGACAAGACCTCTGCTTCCAGCCAGGCTCTGATGGCTTCGAAGCGCTACACATACGACCATGGCTATAGTCAAAGAGTGCCAAGGCAAATTACAGGACTTCACCTGGCCGCATATTTCGGACTCAAGAATGTAATGGCTGTCTTGCTCGCGACCGGTGATGTTAACCCAAACTCCAAGGATTCCGGCGGACGGACGCCACTGTCACTAGCAGCAGAGAACGGACATCAGGCGGTAGTCAGGTTGCTGCTGGCAACAGAAGGCGTCGATATCAACTCGAAGGATTCTCTCAGCGGACGCACGCCGCTGTCGTATGCAGCAGAGAAAGGAAGGGTCCCCGACCAACATCACGATCAGGCCGTTTTACACCTGGTGCCTATAAACCATACCTTCGAAGAGAAAACGATGACTCTCCCTTTTTATCCTGAGGTTGTCAGAATAGGCCGGAAGCAAGACGACCAGACCATGCCGACTCCTTTCAATGGCTATTTCGATTCAAAGGTTATCTCAAGACAACATGCCGAGTTGTGGGTAGACACCAATGGCAAGATTTGGATCCATGATGTCCGGTCTTCAAATGGTACATACATCAATGGACAGCGCCTCTCTGAAGAAAACCGACGTTCAGATTCCCACGAACTCCGTGAGCAGGACATCCTAGAACTCGGTATCGATATCTTCAGTGAAGACGGATTGACAGTCATATACCACAAGGTCGCCGCACGTGTGAGTCACGCAGACTTCTACTATTACGGATGGACGCCGCTGTCGCTAGCCGCAAAGGGGGGGCATGAGGCGGTGGTCAAGATGCTGCTGGACATGGACGACATCAACCCGGACTCGAAAGATTCCATCGGACGGACGCCACTATCGTTTGCGGCAGAGAATGGGCATGATGAGGTGGTCGAGCTGCTGCTGGCGAGAGTTGGAGTTAACCCTAATTCCAAAGATTCTAAGTATGGATGGACGCCGGTATCGAGGGCGGTAAAGAACGGGCACGAGGTGGTGGTCAAGCTACTACTCGAAACAGGCAGAGTCGACCCCAACTGCAAAGCCGCTGTAACTGGGTACGACGAAGGATACACGCTACTATCCTGGGCAGCAGGGAGGGGGCATGAGGCGGTAGTCAAAATACTGCTGGACAAGGACGACATCAATCCGGACTCTGAGGGTTCCATCGGACGGACGCCGCTATCTTTGGCGGCAGAGAGAGGGCGCGAGGCGATTGTGAGGCTGCTTCTCGAGAAGGGCGCTGCCTTGGAGTCTAAAGACAACAGTGGCCGTACACCACTGTCGTGGTCGGCAGAAAAGGGACACGAGGCGGTAGTCAAGATACTGCTTGAGAAGAGTGCTGACCTGAAGTCCAAAGATAATATTGGCCGCGCACCACTGTCGTGGTCGGCAGAAAAGGGACACGAGGCGGTAGTCAAAATACTGCTCGAGAAGGGTGCTGACCCGAAGTCCAAAGATAACATTGGCCGTACACCACTGTCGTGGTCGGCAGAAAAGGGACACGAGGCGGTAGTCAAAATACTGCTCGAGAAGGGTGCTGACCTAAAGTCCAAAGATAATATTGGCCGTACGCCATTGTCGTGGGCGGGGCACAATGCGGTAGTCAAGCAGCTACTCGAGAAAGGCGCTGACCTAGAGTCTAAAGATGATCATAGCCGGACACCACTGTCGTGGGCGGTAGAAAATGGACACAAGGGGGTAGTCGAGATATTACTTGAGAGGGGTGCTAACTTAGAGTCTGGAGATAACAATAGCCGGACATCACTATCACGGGCAGCAGAGAAGGGGCACAAGGCAATAGTTGAGATATTGATTGAGAAGGGTGCTGGCTTGGAGTCTAAAGACAATGATGGCTGCACGCCACTCTCATGGACTAGCCGTACACTATGGCTCGAGATAGAGAAGACGCATGAGGCAGTAGTAAGGCTACTGCTTGAGAAGGGTGCTAACTTAGAGTCTAAAGATAACAATGGCCGGACATCACTATCATGGGCAGCGGAGAGGGGGCACAAGGCAATAGTTGAGATATTGATTGAGAAGGGTGCTGACTTGGAGTCTAAAGACAATGATGGCTGCACGCCACTATCATGGGCTAGCCGTGCACGATGGTTCGAGATAGTGAAGTCGCATGAGGCAGTAGTAAGGCTACTGCTTGAGAAGGGTGCTAACTTAGAGTCTGAAGATAACAATGGCCGGACATCACTATCATGGGCAGCGGAGAGGGGGCACAAGGCAATAGTTGAGATATTGCTTGAGAAGGGTGCTGACTTGGAGTCCAGAGATAATGATGGCTGCACGCCACTATCATGGGCTAGCCGTACACTATGGTTCGAGAGAGGGAAGAGGCATGAGGCAGTAGTAAGACTACTGCTTGAGAAGGGTGCTGACTTGGAGTCTGAAGATAATAATGGCTGGACGCCACTATCGTGGGCTAAATGGAGATTACAAATATTGCCGCCAGAGAAGGAGAATGAGTTAGGAATAATACAACTACTCAAGAAGGGTACTAGCCTACCAAAACTTCAGGAGGGTTAAATTATAGAATACACTACTGTTATATATCTCAAAAGTCGTAACCGGCCAAGACACTAACGTTAGCTACATCTTAGGAAAAAGCAAGTAGGGAATTCCCACCTATATAGAAATATAGAGGTTAGGGTTTACGCATTAGTTCGGAAGACAAAAGTTATTTAACATAGAGCAAAAATGATAACGTATTCCACAAGCGAGTGTCTCACCCAAGCGAGTGTCTCAAAAATCCCTCAATCTTCTCTCTTTTAATTCAATCATCAATTTCTCAATTATTAATTATGCCACCATCTCATAATAAAGGAAATATCCTTCTTGCCCTTCAAGCTCTTCAAAATGACCCAAAGCTTAGTCTCCGACGAGCTGCAAGCATCTATGAGGTCCATTGGAAGACCTTAGGTCGCCGGCAAGCCGGCATTCAAGCCCGAAGCGATACAGTCCCTAATTCGCGCCGACTATCTGATCTAGAAGAACAGATCATTATTCAATTCATTCTCGACCTAGATTCACGAGGGTTTCCCCCGCGATTGCGTGGTGTTGAAGAAATGGCCAACCGACTGCTTGCTGATCGCGATGCCCTCCCTGTTGGCAAGAACTGGGCTTCCAACTTCGTACGGCGGCAACCAGAGCTCAAGATGCGTTTTTCTCGCAGATATGACTATCAGAGAGCTAAATGCGAAGATCCGACTATTATTCGTCAGTGGTTTGCGCTCGTATAGAATACAATTGCGAAATACGGTATTGCCATTGCGGATATCTACAACTTTGATGAGACCGGCTTTATGATGGGCATAATTGCAATCGGGATGGTCGTCACAGGTGCAGAAAGACGTGGAAACCCAAAATCAGTGCAGCCTGGAAATCGAGAATGGATTACAGTCATTCAAGCTATTAATGCGGAAGGCTGGGCAGTCCAGCCGTTTATTGTAGCTGCAGGCCAATATCATCTCGCTAGCTGGTATCAAGATAGCAACCTCCCGGGCGATTGGGCTATTGCCATAACCTAAAATGGCTGGACGGATAATGAGATAGGCCTCGATTGGCTAAAGCACTTTGATCGATGTACAAGCACTCGATCAAATGGTCGCTATCGGCTTCTAATCCTTGATGGGCATGGAAGCCACCATTCAATCGACTTTGAGACCTATTGCGAGGAAAACAACATCATTACGCTCTGCATGCCGGCTCATTCGTCTCACCTACTTCAGCCTCTTGATGTTGGGTGCTTTGGGCCGCTTAAAAAGGCGTACGGGCAGCAAATTGAGCATCTAATCAAATGCTCTATAACCCACATTTCAAAGACCGACTTCCTCCCAGCTTTCTATGCAGCCTATCAAGCCACTATAACAGAAAACAACATCAAGGGGGGTTTTAGAGGGGCCGGCCTAGTTCCTCTAGACCCAGAATCAGTCATCTCAAAGCTTGATGTGCAGCTACGGACTCCAACACCTGCCGAGGAGGAGGCTAGCCTCCCTAACCCTTGGGTTTCAAAGACTCCAAAGACTACCCTTGAGGCTAGCTCTCAGTCTGAATATCTTGCAAGGCGAATCCAAAGGCATCAAAGTAGCTCTCCTGCCTCTATTCTAGAGGCGCTTCAGTCATTTTCTAAGGGAACAACAGCAATAATGCATCAAGTGGCATTATTAAGGTCTGAGGTCCAAGACCTTCGACAGGCAAATGAGACTCTTAGTAAGCGGCGCAGGGCAAAAAGAACCCGCTTGCAGAATAAAGGGAAGATAACTATAGAGGAAGGAAGAAATGCAATTGATCAAATAGATGCTAATGCGCAGATACAAGCTGAATCGTCGGTGAGAGGTCGTCGTGGGGAGGGGGGTCAATTGAAGGAGCGATGCTGTGGAATTTGCAGAAGGCCCGGTCATAATGCAAGGACCTGTCAGGAGATTATTGAGCTGTCTGAGGAAGAAGAAAGCGATTAGTTTTAATTAATTAGATGCTTGGTTGTATTTTTATTTAAAGTCTTGTCTTGAGGGTTGTGATTTTTGAGACACTCGCTTGGGTGAGACACTCGCTTGTGGAATACGTTAGAGGGCATCTGCTAACTACTTCCTACTTAGCTACACTTCTGGAGATTTCAAGCGAAACTTGCCTTTAAAATATTTAACCTCAACAATTTCAATCTCACCTAAAGAAGATCTGGGTTACCTAAAGGACATGCGGGATTAATATAAGTAATGAAATCTGCAAGGGTCGGTGGAGGATGTTGGGTCCTTCATGCATTGCGATTTAAGCACTGCAGGAGAGGGGTCGCCTGAGTAGCAATCCAGGAGCTAGAGGGATTTATATTACATATACTCATTTTTAATATGGGTTGTTAGGGCGCTCACTATAGAGTGTTGCAGCTATGTACGTGTATTTTGAAATGTTGCTTTTCCTTGTTCTTCTTCTATATCACAAGTACAATTAACGTGGTTCACAAGTGAGTGGGCCACAAAAGCGGGTGGGCTACCTCGCTAATATTCCCAGGCTTCCTTCTTGCAACCTACTTTTCTTAACACACACATTATATCTTCTCAATCAAAAGAAACCAATATCCTCCTTGCTATTGCAGCTATCAATCAAAACCCAACTCTTACTGTACGAGAAGCATCCAGGGTCTATACTATTAGTCGCACCACCCTCTAACGCAGGATCAACGGTCAGCTTGTCCGACAGGATATTCAGCCTAAGTCATTGAGATTGACTCTGCTAGAAGAGGAGACTTTAGTAAAGTTTATCCTTGACCTAAATTCGTGAGGATTTCCTCCCCGGTTAAGCACTGTTGAAGAAATGGCCAATCTCCTCAAAGACCGCGTCGCAGGTCGCATCGGCAAGCACTGGGCCTCACACTTCATCCAGCGACAACCAGAGTTCAAAATGCGTTTTAATCGCGCATAGGACTAGCAGAGAGCTTTGTGCGAAGATCCGATTATTATTGACGTGTGGTTTCAGCTTGTGGCGAACATAAAGGCCAAGTACGGTATCCTCAATTCGGATTTCTATAACTTTGATGAGATTGGGTTTATGATGGGTATGATCTTATCGGGAATGGTAGTGACCGGCGTTTAACGACGTGGAAAGGTAAAATTAGTGCAGCCTGGCAATCGAGAATGGGTTACAGTGATCCAAGGAGTTAATGCTGAAGGTTGGGCGATCCTACCGTTTATTATAATCAAAGGGTCCTACTACCTTGACAATTGGTATATAAAATGCAACCTCCCGCCCTCCTAGGCTATTAAGCCTACTACTAATGCGTAGATTAATAATATTACTGGCCTTAAATGGATATAGCATTTGACAAACATACTACCTTACGAATAAAAGGCAAATATTAAATGTTAGTAATTAATAGCTATAAGAGTTACCAATCTGCCGAAATTGAGCAGTTCTGCAAGGACTAGAAAATTATTCCAATTTGCATGCCTCCACATTCATCTTATCTTCTTCAGCCACTTGATGTTAGAATCTTCGATCCCTTAAAGCGGGCATATGGTAGTAGAATTAAAGAGCTTATAAAGTACTACATTACCCACATCACTAAGGTCAAGTTCTTTTCTGCCTTTAAAGATATCTTCTCAGAGGGTTTTTCAAAAAGAAACATCAAGGGAGGATTTAAAGGGGCCGGTTTAGTCTCTTATGATCCTCAGGTAGTCATATCGAAGCTATGGACTCTAACACCAACTGGACTGCCTCTAGAAGAGGCCGACCCTTAGGTCTCTTTAACATTACGTAACCTGACACAGGCTATCTCACAGTCTGTATATATATAAAATCGAATTGCTCATCATCAGAGCAGCTCTCCGACTCCAATTTATCAAGCTCTTGACCAGATTTCAAAGGGAGCACAGCTTCTAGCACATGAGGTTGTGCTCTTACGTAAAGAGAATCGGTCACTTCGGAGGGCAAATGAGGTGATTAGCAAACGCCGGAGAGCTAAGAAAACCCAAGTTCAGCAAGGAGGGGCCCTTACTGTAGGCAATGTGCAGGATATTCTGACTCAGAAGAATGTAGATGGGCAGGTTACTCAAGAAATGCGACAAAATAGTGGTCGGTCGAGGCGGCCTACAACGGGCGGTCGGCGATGTGGAATATGCAGGAAGCCAGGTCATAATGCAAGAACATGCTCAGCAGAAGCAAAAGCGTCTGCGGAATCTAGTGATAGTAGTATTGAATAGATCATTTATGTTGTGGAATGACAATTGAGCGATAAAAGTAAGAGGGTAGGGGGAGATGGCCCACTCACTTGTGAACCACGTTAAATAACTTATATAATATTGCGGTACTACACCAGGCGAGCGAATAATGTCCTTGGTGGTGGTAACCTAAAGAAGGATATATAATGATAGAGTATTGCTAAACTGACCTATCGCCGCCTTCTCGCCAGTAACCGGGTGAATTCGGACAAAAATGGTGCTTGGAAACTAATAAAATGACGTAAAATGGTATGGCGACATGATTTCTCCTCCTCTACTTCCAGCCATATCCTTGTGAAAGCTGATAGAGATCACAGGCTCGCTCGATTGGTTGGTCAGAATGTACTGAGCAGTTATTGGTCCTTGAGCTCGCAGCCCGTTGTATTTCTTATTGCTCGATATTATATGTAAAGTTAGAGGATAGATAACTGGAATATTGACCTTAGTAGGGTGATGCTTTTTTCTTCTGCCACTCTGGCTGATAGTTGATGGCTGATGGTTGACGGTTGATGGTTGATGGTTGATGGTTGATGGTTAATGGTTGAGGGTTGAGGGTTGAGGGTTGATGGTTGATGGTTAATGGTTGATGGTTGATAATTTATGGCTAATGGTTGATAATTGATAGCTAATGGCTGATAGTTAATAGCTGATTATTGAGTTCGTCTTAGCCTCCTTGCTGTTGTTTTTTATTGTAGTAAGGAGTTAATCGTCGACACTACGTAGAAGTGTGAACTCATCGTCGGAGTTCTCGACGTGGTCATTGCCATTAATCTAGGTATTAAAGGGAGTCGTCAACTGCCAGACCTTAAGACATTTAGATAACACTGGATTTGACCGCATTGAAGGTTTTGTACGTTTTCCTTTGCAGTAGAGTATAAGTAAGCTATTCCTCGGGTTTTGTACGTTTTCCATCGCAGTAGAGTACGAGTGATCTTTTCCTCGGGTTTCTGGCGTTTTCCATCGTATGATAGTATTGGAGGGAACACCCACGTGTGTCCTAGTTGGGCCCAGCACGTTGGCGGAGGGCCGGACCCCTGATATTGGGCCTAGAGTCGTCCCCCTCCCTCTTAGAGAAAGAGCTCAACATAGCGGAGGGAAACTCGGCGTCAGAGTTGTCGACGTCGAGGGTGGGGTCGGGGATGTCAATGTCGAGGGTCGGGTCGGGGACGATGGGGGGGCGGCGCGGACGGCTCTCTCAACATCGTGGTTTAATTCTCTCCCCCGGTGGGGGAGCAGAAAGACGAGGTACCAGCGCCACACGGACTTGCTCCAGCCGGAAAGCCGGGCCCAAAGGCCAACCCAGAAGGCCCAAAAGGGCCTGTCGGCAAGCCACTCCCAAACGCCAACCCAGAAAGCTCTGCCCTCCGCGGAAAGGAGGGAGTTTGAGAAAGCGACCAAAATGGCTGCCCACAGGGCGCCCAAACCCACCACGACGGAAGTGGAGGGAGGGGTAGGACAAGCCGGGCAGACATTGGTACATACCATGTCTGGGCAGGTTGGGTAGGTCGGGCAGGCCGGGCAGGGTGGATAGGCTGGGCAATGGCCCACGACGTATCGTTCCATCTCTTTTTCTTCTGCTTCTTCTTCTTCTTCTTCTTCTTGGGATTCGGGCAGCGGCAAGGGGTGGCAACGGGCTGGTAATCAATCTCCTGTTCACGTTGTTAGCAGTGGGTGAAGAAGAGAAAAGGATCAGAGGGGGGTGCCATATTGAGGCTGGAGATGAAGGGCATTGCTGTATTATCTGCCTTTGGAAGGTGCGGTGCCTGGCGAAGAACGGAAGGCGTGAGTGGGAGCTGCCACACAGTTCATAGGTATCACCGTTATTGAATGGGTGGTAGGCAAGCCATGGAATATCAAGACCACTATTATCTGCGCCAGAGAGACGCTTTTTACGAAGAGAACCGGTTTCGGAAGCCAAATCGAGGCATGCTTGGCATTTTTTCTTCCATACCTAACTAAAAGGAGAGCGCAAATTGCGTAGGATAAATATTGAACCATCAGCAGCAGTAAGGACAGGAACCACTACAGTCGGAACCCGCCTCAAGCAGCAATTACCATTATATGGACCACGAGAGTGAACATAATGAGGTCCCAGCCTAAGATAAGCTGGTCATTCTGGCGAGCTGGGAAGCACAGTGCAGCACAAGTATATAGACGTATAAGTGTGTAAATATAAAATACTAGGTTTCCATCCCCTATGTATAGCTACACCAAGTTATTTCAGTAAGTGTCACATCCAATTGTACTATAATAAAGTATCCTATCTAATAATAAAATTGACTGAATATAACGAGAACTTAAATCCATTATTAATCTATCATCAAAACCCATTATTACCTTAATTCGTCTAGCCAATATAGATACCTAAGGACAGTGTGCTCGAGATCCGGGAGAGACGATAGGGTGTGTGTAAAACTATTAGTCCGTGGCGGAGAAGGCTAATATAGGTCCAATCTATTTGGACCAGGGGACGCGCGGGAACGGGACAAAGAAAGAGAAAAAGAGTTAAGGGAAGTATCACAACGAGATGGAGGATTGAGGTCATAGAATGTCTTGATTTCTAGCTATTGGAAGGAAAAAGGTAGGTTTTTATATAGTCAGGATAGTTGATATCCTTCATCAGGGTAGGGTTATTGGCTGGGTTAGCTTCCGGCGGAGAGGCGGCAGCCAAGCCGGCGGGGAGCCGACGGCTCCATCGGATACAGCTTTTATTGTGACAGGAAGAGAGTGATGGCTGGTCCGCCTTTAAGATTGCCACTGGAGTAGATAAGGTTTAAGGCAGGCAGTGCATTTGTTCCCTCCTGGTGCGAGAGTGTGCGTGAGAAAGAAAAGTGGAGAAGTATAGGCCAGTAGGTAAGTCTTAATGACTGTAGTTATGTTCTACCGCAACGAACTCTCGCCTTATGTGCCATCCAAGGGGTTGAAGGATGCGGCTAGACGCAGCTAGCAGCAGTAATAAATAGGCTTTTGAGGTTATTTCTTAGGTATCATATGGTCATGCCACGAATATTATCGTCCTCTCCTTACGGTACTTCAAAGCCCCTTAGGGCGAGGGGTAGAAACCATCTTTACCTGCCAACGATGGCGACGGCCTCTATATCTTCATCGCCGTCCGGCTCCGATCGGTGGAGGTATCGGCGTAGATAGTGATGGAGGGGATAGGTCGAATCCTACGAGCTAGACCGAAACTAAGCCTATTAGCTCGTAACACGATTAGAAAGGGGCCCAAGTGCTAAGATTTCTGTTCTCTTATTAGTAAGGAGGGGTGAAACCAAGTTGCTCATAAGGATAACTCACAAGGGAGCAAGAGAGGCCAAAATGGAGGATATGGCTGGACAGGGCAGGTGGCAGGAATCGAATAATGGGCCGGGGCAGCTCAATAGATAAGGTTAGGGGCGTTGGAATATTAGGGGAAGGGCGGAGACGCTTGGCAGTGGAGAAATGCCCTAATTAGGGATACTGTGACTTAAGTTTTAGCTACCATCCTGTTCTTGTTTTCTTCTTCCTACTCTGGCTAATGGTTGGTGAGGCGCTGGGATCCTGTGGGGGGCAGGCGTAGTAGCCAAGTGACTTAATGGATGCGGGCGTCTAATGTTGAAGAGACATATAATAGCCTCAGAATGAGAGTGATGAAGGGATTGAGATGGACGAGAGTCTGGAATTACAAGAGAGAAGCGCTTTATAATAGGTAAATAGTGTGCAATGTGCAATGGGCGATAAGTTAATGCTTTAGTACCTAAAGTTATAACTAATCAATTTTAGAAAGAATGTTGAGGACTTGAAGTTAAGATATTGTGCCAGAATCCCATCTAGAGAAGTAAGTCCTCGACCGGCATTTGCTATAATAATTTTTGGAGTTGGGATAACTCAGTCGGCTTGGAAATATCCAGTCACGGACAGCTCGGCGTTTCAAATAACAATGGAACGAATTAAGAGTTATCAGGACTCCAGAGGTTGTGGTTGCTTGCAAATGCTTATTTAACTGAGTGTTGTATGATTAAAGACGTGTTATAATGCCGACAAAACACAGAAATCGTGTAAATTGCTTACATAATTTATCGGAGGGAGCATCTACAAGAGCCCTCTCCCTTGCTGAGTAGGGGCAGGAATAGGAGGGCATAGAAGCAGAATTTAGCAACTCTTAAAGTCTTAGAGAAGACCAAGCATTATGTATAATAACGACAAACTTCGCCGGACCTACTGCAATAGGAGGATTAATACAACTATTAGGATTAATAAGTTGTATATATTACACTATTGCAACCTGAAACGGTGACTTAATAATTGAAGATGTTTATTAAATTATAAGACGTATAGCCCGTTGTAGATGCTGTGTAGTTAATAAGAATAAAGTCTTAGAGTAGACCAAGTATTATGCACCCTAACGACGAAATTCGCCAGACCCACTGCGAACAAGCGTATAAATAATAAACATACCAGGATTGATGAGCTGTGTCTATTAAACTACCATAGCCTAAAAGGATGACTTGATAATGGAAGACGTTCATTAAATATATCAGACGTGCGGTCCGTTGCGGATGCTATAACTAGTGTTTTTCGATAAGGTCTGATCGAGTCTGACAATGTGCACCTGGCTTAGAGGCTAGAGCACACTATTTCGCTGGAGGAACAATGTTATTACTTAATGGACTATGTAGGTAAAATAAACTTTGCGTAGACTCAAATTTGGAACCGCAATCGAGACAGCGAGACTGAGCTGAAGAATAAGCCGCTTACAAGATTACTCATTACTCATAGAACTGATCCCAGCGCCCAGTGTCCTCTTCGGTCTCTTCAGACTCCCCAGCAGCTTCTCAGCACTCTACTCTTCATCGCTCGTAGCGCCCTCTTCTCGCTCGCTCGTAACATATCAGCCACTTTCGCATGTTTTCCTTTGATTGCGTAAGGCAACGGCGACTGACCCCTGTCTTTACTCTTTGAACAATCTCCCACTGCTATACTCTCAAGCAGCAGCTTGACAATACCCTCATGACCTTTCCACTGTCGATCAATAGCTTGACAATCCCTTCGTGCCCTCCTTTCGCCGCAAGTGCAAGTGGTGTCTGCCCGAGATCGTTCTTGGCCTCGATATCGACATCTGAATTAGCTAGTAGAAGTTTAACGATAGATTCATGTCCTGAACTAGCGCCATACATAAATGCTGTCCAGTTTGCCTTGGTCCTTGAGTCGACTTCAACTTTGGAATGAGCAGCCAGGAGTTTGACGACGGCACCATGTCCTCTTCGAGCAGCAAGTACAATCGGTGTCTGACCTAAATCGGTCTTGGGATTGACATCAATTTCAGGGTGCTGGAGCAAGAGTTTGACGATGTCTCTGTATCTACTGTCAGCCGCCTAAGCCAGTGCAGTCTGGTTTTGGGGCCCTATGACGGAGACGTCGATGCGATTGGTGACGAGCAGCAGCTTAGCAGTCGTTTCGTGTTTCCCCTCTCCTCTAGTGCGCATATCAATGGCGTGTAATTGTCCTTGCTCTTAATGTTCAGGTCAGCTTTGCCCGTAGCGAGCAGGAGCTTTACTACTTCATCGTGACCTTGACTTGCGGCACAGCCAAGAGCACAGTCTCCATTAATGTCTACAAGGTTCACGTCAACTTCCTGGCAGTCCAGCAACAGTTGAACGATTGATTTTAACCCCTTCCATGCTGCCCACATCATCGGCGTGCGCTTTCGGAAGTTTTGGCTGTCCGGATCGACCTTCCCAGTGTCGAGAAGCTGCACAATCCCAGCGTTTCCCTTCTCCGCGGCTAAGCATATAGAAGGATTTCCACTGCCATGCCTAAAATTCGGCTCAGCGCCTTTATCGAGCAAAGCGCTAACCATTGCGTGGATCTGGTTGTCGATGGCGCGCATGGGCAGTGTCCAACCATAGTCGTCCCTGACATCGAGCTCGACCGCCACCCAGAAGAGCAGCCTAGGCAGGGTAACGAGATCAAGCCACAAGGAAAATAGTAAGATCTGACTTGTCAAGAACTGCCATATTGAGTGAAGAATGTCAACGGCGGCCTTGAGCACACCCTCTCGTTGAATTCTTTCACGTAGCCGAAATAAGAAATACCGCCCCCACCACCAAGGATCCGAGAAGAACATAGAAGTTGCAAGTGCGTAGATAGAAACAGATACGATTCTAGACTTGTTAGTAGGCGTGTGGGTCAACTCCAATTGGGTTCCGTGTTGGTCTGGGTTGTGGTGGAAGAAATATGGTGGGAACGGCGGTCCATTTACCTCCATACAATATGAGAGGTAATCTGAAGGTGCCAGTATCATCCACCATACATTGACAAGGGTATAAAAACTAAGAGCCCATGCCAACCCGGCCTTAACCCGGATTCCCTGAGCGGAAATGAAGCTCTTATGCCATTTGGCGACGAGTTTGTAGTTGGAACTCCGAGTTTCCGCAAAGAACTTCGCTTGCTCTTCCGAAATTTGAAATATTCTCGGGATGAGGCCTGGAAGCTTGTCCAGAAGGACCTGCAGGACACTCCAGTGTTCATTCTCCGCTGCCATGTCGATAGCTAACAAACCATCCTCACTTCTTGCTAAGATGTCAGCCCCCTTTTCGAGTAAGAGCTGCATCGCATTACTGTGGCTTTGGCGAGCAGTTACAAGAAACCACTTGTCCCGTAAGATAGGGAACCTTTCCAACTCGCCACTTACCCAGGCCACTTGAGAGAAAGAGGCTAGAAATGAGGCCAGCGCATGTTCCGACCACTCTTTTTGTGTGTATGGGAACTCTTTGTTCTTCTCGAGAGCCTTTCGAAAGTCGGCTTCGCCAAGGGACTGAGAATCTCCCGATTCCAAGATCATGACGAGATATTGCCAGCAGATCTTGAACAAGTCGAGGTTTGATTCAGCGACAATAACATGATATTGGCAACCCATAAAGTCTATATCAGCTATACGGCGAAGTGCCTCAACCAAGGTAGATCTCGGGGTGTCAATTGTAGGGAGGGCCGTGAACATAATCAGGCAGAGTATCAGGCCATAAAGAAGGCTGATCAACTAGTTGGCGGTGACGCAAAGTAATAAGGCTGTAGCGAGTAAAAGAAGGAGATAAATCGACTACGCGGCCTGAGGATTAGAATTTATGAGGTAGTCTTTGGCCGATTGATGCGGGAAGCTGACAGTGTTGTTTGCGCGGTCCAGATAAACAAAGGCGCCGCAAGATTTGTATATCTCTCTTCGAATTCGGGCGCTTTCAATGCATTTTGATCCTTTGTTGGTCCATATGTAATACGCAATATCGAGTTCATTGACAGCAAGGGGCCGGCGCGCGGCGACCAGCAGTCGAAACACAAACTTGGCTTCCTTTGAATGCTTTCGTTTAATTCTGGCTAAAATCTTCCTGTAAATATCGTTGAGATTCCGAGGCAGCATCTTTAGAGCATACAGGATGGTGCCTTCTTCTGAGCCTACATTGGAGATGTGTTCAAGAATGAGAGAAGTTCACAGGAATGTGCCGTCAGATTTGTCGTGCAGTGCAGTGAGGACTTGGGCCTTCAAATGAGCCGAATAGTGCTCGCGTTGTGCCAGATGGGTGACTTTGAACTTGATGTACTCGTCAACGTCGTCCTTTATGCGTTCTGGGTCAATCTGTAGACGCTTCTTAAAACATTGTTCAACAGTTCGATGAGCTCTGCTTGTGATGAGGAGTCTCACGCTTGCCTTCCGGGCCATAAGATCCCTCAAAAGCTTCATAATCCGTCCAAGTGAGCCGGTACCGCACTCATCCATCGCGTCAACGAGAATGTATACTGGACCGCTACTAATATTATCTACCACAGCGGAGAATACTTGCGCTAACTCATCGAACTGTTTGAACAAGGACTTACCAACGCGACTGTAGGCAGGCAGAATGTGCTTTGAGAGGTCGTAGTTGAGCAGCTGATAGAGAAGTCCTCGTAGAACTGCCTTGTCTGTTCGTCTCCGCGCATCGTTGTCGTCGCAGAAAAAGAAGGCTAAGTTGTGATTCTGGCCTTTCAGCTCTTTTTTCAACGTGTCAACAAGAAACATGCTGAGCATCGTTCTACCAATGCCTGGAGGCCCGACAAGCAAGAGGTGCTGAGGACTATCGCTAATGAACCATTTGGTGTATTCCGTTCGCTTCAAAACCCACTTGCATGTTCCTGGGAGCCGTGTGTCTTTATTTGCTCGAATGGTTGTCAAGTCAACGTTGGGGTCCGTCAAAGGCAACTCATTCATACACTTCTTAAAGAGTTCTGCGTCCTCTGCGAAGGCTATTAGTGAAGTTCGTAGTTTCTTGGGTAGCATCTGTCACATTCAAAAGGGAAGGAATTGAATCATAGAAGCTCTTGATTTTCTATCTATCTATCGAACAAAAGGTTGTCTTTTATAGAGGGAAATGAGGCCTTGTGAGTTGGCTAGACTAGCTATACGAGGGGAAATTAGTTGTGTTGATCTATTAGCTATACGACGAAGCTAGCTATACGGATGAGCTAGTTATACGGCCAAGCTAGCTTCCAAAGGAAGCTGGCTATCGTATATCGTGTAGTTAGATGACCTGTTTGACAGCATCCCATTACCATCTGGACCGGCATTGTTAACCGTCACATGCCCGGCTTTGGCAATGAACGTGCCGCTGCCGGAGTTTTCATTGTTCTCTTGGATATCATGGCTTCCGACGATGTTTTGTTGGCCATGAACATTCGTTCTTCGAGTGAATTCATTCGTGGCCATGGCTGTCGCACGTGAGCTGGCGAATGTCGACTTCAGTGAAAGATCTTGTGTGAGTTCAAGTGTAGATCCTGATTTGAAAGCCTGAACGGATCAAATTGACACGAGGCATGCGCCAAGAGAATTAGTTGAATTAGCTGAGATGGGCCCCTTAAGGGAGGTGGCGCTGCCTTGTCTCGTTGAAAGAAAGAGACCCCGAGGTGATTAATCCTATTGGAGAGAACAGGCTACGCCACCTCAAAGCCACACCTGAGAGACCAGTACATACGCAACGTTGATAAAACCCCCCAAAGACTACGGTTGCAGATTCTGCCCTAGGGGGGTCAGGCGACGTGATTTAAATGGCTCAATAGTCCTACCTGCATGAGAGCTGAACAAGAAGCGGAGAAGAGAATATCCAGTGCCGCTCAGACGATAGGCACTAGCAGTCAGCCCTGCAGCCCCTCGGATCCGGGCGCTTAAATCCAAGCGCTTATCTCTCTTCTTCCAAATTCATTCTCAGGAGGGGTCCAGCTCTTCTATCAGTTGTACTGTATTCAAAATAAAATTCTCCTTATTATTGCTACTGTCGACCTTTTCTGTTATTCAATTCCAATCCCCCCCAACAGCAAAATGCTGGTGCCGAAGCCGGTCTCATCATTGGTCTCATTGCAGACTCGATTGCCATCTCCGGCATGATAGTGGACTTGTACCAGACAGTAAAACACCCAGATGAGTTGCCACAAGCCTTTCGAGAGGTTGCGCAGAAACTGCCCCTAGCGAAGGACACCCTTGAAATTGCCCCCAGCCAGATGAAGGACAAGACGCCGGATGACAAGTCTCTCGAAGCAACGAAACTGACGGTCAAAGCCTGCGAGGAGAAGATTAGCCGACTCGAAAGCATACTCCAGGAAGCCCTCCCGAAATTGGACACCTGGAGGAACGTCTACTACAGCCTTATGCGCAAATTCGGCAAAGGGAACGAAGTCGAAGCCCTGTTAAAAGCAATCCTCCAAGATGTTCAAAGCCTCTCTGAAAACCAGGCTATCAAATCGGCAACCAGAGACCAAGTCGAAAGCTTGCAAAGGCTGTGGAGGACATGGCAAACGTGCCTTCATCTGTGCCCAGGAGGTTTTTTGACACATCGGCTAGCACGACGATCAATGTTTCTGGCAATGAGAATCTGGTGGGTGATTATGGACATCTAGTCAACAACAAGAATCTTGGGTCTGGAGATTTCTTTACGGGGTCTGTGACCTTGCACAAGGGCAAATGAGCGAGGAGTGCTCATATAACAGCTTCATTCACTAGCGAAATTGATTCGAATGACTATAATATACTCCAAATCATTCACTAAACTCCTAAAACAGCTTACTTTATGTTAAGACCCAGTGTGTAGTGGGATACTAAATTACTGCTGTCTGGGTTCATAAATCAAACACCCTGGATGGAGGATACGGATCGTGAACCCAAAGGCTGATTAACAGTTTGGCAACCATGAAATGAATAGGGAGATATGGATTCCATGTAGTCATATGATTTCCGCACCTATACAGAATGACTTAATACCTATGGCTCATTGTCGTTCGAACGCCGTCTTCCCTCTGGCAGAAGATTACAGCAGATGCCGAAAGCAACAGCAAGAGGAACGAGTATCACCTAGCCCAAATGGCCCTAGAAAATCTGGCCACGAACAACCACAGCGAAAACGGCCGTAGCCGCACGGGTCCGATGGCCCTGATAGCACCGGAGAATGTCAAAGTAAGAGCGTAGATAGTGCCCAAAACGTGAGAGTTAGGGGCCACATCGTTCACGGCAAGTTGTACAGCCGTGAAGATCATCGAGACAGCTGGGCCGATCACTGCAACAACACTTACGATAATCAAGAATAGTACAGTTGCAGCGTGCGCTTCAGCTCTGAGGAGAAGGTTGAGAAGAATATACCCGGCAAAGAAGAACAAATAGCCATAACCATAGACCTTTATAACACCGCGGGTATCAAAGCCCTCCTGTAGAGCAGGGAAAGCGAGGAGCAGCCATATTGCCTGGCTGGCACCCTGGATAGTCATATATACAGAGATTTTAAAGGAGTCGAACCCAAAGCCATCGAAATGGATAGGTGTGAACAGCATTACGGGCACAAGCTTATGGCTAATGAAAAGGTCCCTTACGATGGTACTAAACGACACATATAACAATCGCGGCAAAGGGGACACTCTAAGTTCACCGTGAGAACGATTTGAAAAATTTCTTGGAAATGCCCTCAATGACAAACTGAGAGGCTAGGGCGTAGAGGACCCGGTCATGGAGGTGGTGGCAAACGTATCGCGGAACATTGCGGCTAGTTTATCAAAGGGGTACGTAAATCCAGTCACAGCCTGTCATACCAATTTACTAACTCAGCCGGAGTTTAGAATTATTCTTGTTAATGAAGATGACGGGTGAGCGAATTCAAACTTGGTGTTGTTTGGGACCTGCTAATTGATTCCATCTTGTTTAGAGTTCCGTCTATACAAGTCAAAGGCGAGAACCTTGATTCTGTTACTTTTGTCAGTGTTAGACGGCAATAGCCAGTGCCACTGGGTTCTCAAATCGTGTTATCAGTAGTTTTCATAGTGTCGTAATCATGCGGACAGCTGCTTCAGGCTTGGGAGGAACAAAGTCATCGCTGCTGCCAGTCCTGTTCGCTATAAACTCGGAGGAACGGGCGTTGATAGAATCTGGTTCAAATTTTTCTGACGGCAAGTATCAAGAGGAGGATACGAAGATATTCGATAGAGCTCCGAGAATTATCGGGCAGTTCAGCACGGGGAGGTTGAGACGTGGCTGGGTTTTGAAAGAGCTCGATGGAGAGATATGATCATGCAGATTTTGTGCTTACAGTCCGTTCTGCATCTGAATATTAATTAAATCCCTTTTAAACAGGCGGCCAAATTGAGGGACTCCATGAAGTCGTTCCTTTTGCACCAGTCACACAACCAATTATTGGACCTTGTCCCACTCTGCGGCCAACTGGAAGATTCGCATCCAAGAACTTCCACTGTTGGCCGCATTGAATCCATTGTTCATCTCATTGAACTTTTCAGCACTAGCAACTCCATTCTCCGTTTCATGCCATCCAACCGAACTGTTGCCATGAAGATATCCATCCGTGTTGCCAGATATGCTCTGCATGCTCTGCGCGCCCTGGTACATGAGACCAGCAAAACCAGCACTCATGGCCGTCATCATCTGCATCTCTTGCATCTGCCGCAGCATCTGCATTTGCGGAACAGTGCGTGCGTATACCTCATGACGTAGACGCGAGAACTCAACCAACTCAGTGGCGTCACTCTGCTCACACGCCTTGGCCCATTTCTCTCTCATGCGTTGAGAATACAAACAACACATCCGAGTTTCCTCAATGATTTCACCCTCCACCTCAAACTGCAAGTTTCCTCTTGTTTCCTTGCACACGTCCTGGTAGCATTCCTCACAGATCAGACAATCGTACCAACCATACCATTTACGGTTCGGAACATGTGTCTTTTGAGGGCACACTGGCAAATCATTGTACTTTCGCACCGTACTAGAAAATATGGACCAGTCACCCTCCAACTGTGCCTCGAGAAAACTGTACGCAAACTGCAATTGCCGCGGTGCAGTGCTATTGAAGTTGCAGAGGATGAGCTTGGAGGTTCCAGATATAGGACTCTTCTCCCAGAACTGGCCACAGTCGAATGCCTCACAGAATGCAGTGTAGCATGATTCGCAGACGTTATAATTGTCACAGCCACCTTTGAGAGTATACCAAGTGGAATTGGACATGCCTTCAGCACGACATGGAGGACATGAAAGGATTTTACGGGCAGATCTGGTGAAGATGCTGACATCTTGACGTTTCATAGCTCCCTCCAGGGCCACGACTATTGCTTGCACCTTGGCGTCACTGAAGAAATTCTAATTAGTGCATAATAATAGGACGCGATGATGGAGTTGTGAAAAAACTTACCATGTCCAGGCCGTGGGCGGATCCTGTCGATACCCAAGAGCTTGATCCAGCCATTCTGAGCCCCTGACAGGTTTTGCTATGGGTATATATTCAAAGTCGGCCTCTATAGCTGTCCATGCAATCTGATCGAAGTAGCAGACTTCACAGATGACCAGACCTTTGACCTCATCCCGTGGCCGCACCCATTCTCGACTGGATGCCTCCACGACCTTGCCTTCGCATTTTGGCAATCGGAAGCGTTTGGTGGCTTTGGATACCCAGTCGGAGAATGGGGCGTTGTTCCTTGAGAATATGGGCAATGATCTCTTGATATAAGGAAAATGCATGTCACACATCCATGTATCATCCGCCGGGTGAGGGTTCGGAAACCGGCTTTCCCTAGGTATAAATTGTCCCGCATATATGCTTGCCTGGATGATGTCTTGATAACAGGCTTCGCAGGACACAAAGTTTATCATGATTTCGTTTGTATCTCCATCAATGACGAACCACTTGATGCCATCCCTTCCTTTCGTTCCCATGTATGCTTTGCAGTCCTTGATGCCAAGTCGTTTCAACATGAACTCTTTAAGAGGCTCAACATTTCCTGTTTGCAGACACTGCGGCAACAGAACTGAGGTTATCCGTGGGACATTGAAGCGGCATCTGCCGTTAACTCTTTGCGTCTTCTCAAACATAGGTGCCAATGCTGTGTTTTGCAGTAATCTGTCATGACATCGTGTGCAGATAAGGAAGTCTGGCACATCGGGCAGATGGAACCAATTTGCTTCGTAAACGATGTCACGAACACTACCCTGACAATCCCAGATAACTTTATTTCGCTCATCTTTTTCGGATATGGTAAGAGATGGACGACGCCATTCATCTTCGATCCAGGTTTTGTCTTGTGTACGAGAAGCGCCAAGTGAGGCTGCCCTAGTTGGCTCAGCAAATGATAGGTTATTCAACCTAATTTCAATATTATCCACCTGGCCTACTGCATCATGTTTAGTACCTGAGTGTTGATGTGCGGCCTCGGCCGTCGAGCTGCTTGCTGGGACAGGTTTCTGGAAATCTGGAGGGGAGGATAGCGATGATAGCGGTGGCTGTTGAGAGCTTTGATATCCAGATTCAATTCCGCTACTGACTACTGTAGCATTGACATTAGACTGTCCAATTCCAAGTTGAGTTCCTTGAATTGGAACGGGTTGTGATCCTGTCGACGCCTGATTCTGAGAAGTATGTTCTATTGACGCGTTATGATTGTGGTTACTCAAACGGTCGAGATTTGATCCTGAATCCAACGCAGCCATATGATGTGATGTACTAGGGTAATGATATTCAATCGGGGCAGAAGCGACAACAGTTGCGTTATTTGGAGAGTTAGACTCTGACGGAGCCATGTACTGCGCCGTACTAGCATAACGGTATCCAGGTGGGGGAGAAGAGGCAACAGTAGTGTCGTTTTGGGGATGGTTAGGCTCTGACGTTCCTGCGTAGTACTGATTTTGTGATTCATCGGAGATCCGGTGTTGAGGAGCTGGAGCATTGTAATCATGCGAGGCATGAAAATTGGGCCCTGAAGCTAGTGCAGCTTGATGCTGTGCAGTACTAGGGCGAAGACATCCGACCGCGGCAGAAGTGACAGTAGCAACGTGGTTCTCAGGAGGGTTGGACTCTACACTTTCCGGATAATGCTGATTTTGTGGGTTATCCGATCTCTGATCTTGAGAAGCTGGTTCTGTAGACGCATTGTGAGGATGTAAGGTATCAGTGTTTGGCTCTGAACCTGATGTTGCCAGAATCTTTGCAGTATTAGGATAATGGTATTCAATCGAGGCAGAAGAGATAACGATGGTGTCCGTCTTGGGAGAGTTGAGCTCTGTATCGCCCGGGTAGTAATGACTTTGTGGAATACCTGAAGTTAGTGGTGCTCCTGCAGCACTTTGTCTTCCAGCCACTTCTGAAGACTGGGGACTCTGTACAGGCATTGGCGAGGTTTGTGTAATATTCTGGTGCTGGTGTTGGGGTACATCTGGAGCACTGGCAGTGTATTGAGCACCCAGCGTTTCGGCAACGTTGTGATGGATGTACTGCGGTCGGATGCGAGGCGAAATCGTAGTTTGTCCCTGTAAAGTCTCGTCTGGGGTGGCAGAATGCCCATGAGCGACTATACTAGACCCGGAATACGAATAGTGAGGCTGAGCAGGCAACGTGCCCTGATACTTCAGGGTCTCTGCAGTATCGGGATGCGGGTGATTAGTTGTAACTGGCTCACTGGTGGGATATTGTGCTTGAGGAACCGCCACAGTGCCGTAGTAGCCATATTGGGGTTGGGGGGGAGCAACTGGGTTAGGGAAATACTGCGTAGGCCTAGAATATGACGGGTCTAATGCATACCCTAAATTGTGGTGGTTCACTTGAACAGTTTCAGAGGTCCCCTGGTATCCATAAAGAGGTTGCGATGAGACGAGTGTGTTGGATTGGGGTCGAGAGGCTTCTGTCTTCCCAGAGTAATATTGGTTCTGTACACCAGGTTGTGGTGGATGGGCGCCAGGTGGTGGTGGAGGTACGCTAGATTGTGGTGGAACGGGATGCGGGCTGGCAGCATGTGGTGTTGTCCCTGAATTCCAATATTGAGCCTCGGGTTCTGAGGCTGTTGGTGGGGCCGAGTACTGGTGGCTTGGATTTGGTGACATGTAAAGGGTACTTGGATGCTGGCTTGGCTGTGTGGTCAATGTCTGAGGCCGATACTGATTCACACCCTGCTGTGCAAGAGTGCTCGCCAAGGCACGCGCCTCAGAGTGCACATTCTGTGCCACAGTCTTAAGGTTTGAAACCAATCCACGGATCGAGCTTGGGCGTGCAGGAAGAGCCGATGGCTTCTGCAACTGCTGTCCTTGGAGAGAGGGGACGGATGGGTAAGGCGGTGCAGCCCATCCTCCTCCAGCAGAGCTCGGAGGATATCCAGAGCCAGCCGTTATGTTGGCTTGACGCGGTGGCAGAGGAGGGGGAGTCAGTTGGGCCCCCGGTTGTCCCGGAGGTGGGGGAAAATAGGGCAGTTGTTGTTTTTGGTCCATGGTGTTAATCGCGCGTGCTCACGATGACTTCCTGACGGGCTCTATGCAAACCGAACGCTGTGCACTCGCCCAATGATCTGAGATGGCAGATCAAGAGAGGGAGAGACGGGTTATTTCAAGAAATTACTCAGGAGGAAGACAAAGGCACTGGGCTCACAAGACTACGATACACAACCTCCACATTTTCGGGCGCAGACTAGACCAAATGAGTTAGCAAACTGAATGAGACCATATTTGTATTAACAGGGGTCTGTTCAGCTGCTCAAGCCAGCAGTCTTGGCTTCTTTTAACTTTCTGCCGCTTACTGTCTCAGAGCTGTGCTACTGGAGGCTGCAATAAAAGGGTGAGCACTAGCCTCCACACTAGCCATAATGAGGAGGAGACTGACAACTTTATCATTATCCTTAAATAATCCTTATTTCTTTCGTCCAGGGGCCGTGAGGCAAAAGTTGGGGAGTTGGTTAGTCATTCGCATCGCGAAGTTTGACTCCGCTGGCCAGAAACTGTTTTATCCGTAAATCCAAATAAACCACTATCCAGCGTGGCAGCGGATCGGAGGCGCGGTGTGTCGGGCCTGTTGCCTGTCAGCGGGGTATGCAGGTGCGACAGTAGAACCGCAGTATCAATCGGTCTTTGTAACGGGACTGAAGGAAGACCATATGCGCAGGCTGAACGAGGGGCATCTGGGTGGGAGGTAGTACTACGCTTCAGCTGCTTCCCCTCCGATGCTAACCGCAGCAGTGCGCAGGCCCCCTAGCTTAGCACGTCCGACTACGGTATATCGTCAAGAGTTAAATGCTACAGATCAAGGATGCCATCACTCTGACTGCGGGGGTCAGGCAAGACGGTATCGTTTATTATACCAGCAGTTGCATCAATAGTATACTCTCACTTTGTGATGCTCATCAGGCTGCAGAGATACTGAGACTAATAGACGATGGCGCCTGTAATCTTATGCTCACAGTTGAGAAAAATTGGTATATTTTGTGGGGGCTACGAAATTGATGAGATCATCACCTTTCGCAAGTGCCTGATGTAGATGATATCGGGCTGTAAATGGTCCATCGAGCTCACAAAAGTCCCAACTGGGCTTTGGATCTCTGCTGATGATAGAATAGAGTTTGACAACTATGAAGATTGTCACAGGTATAACGACGAGATACAGGGTAGGCCACACGAATCCCACCAATACAGGAAGAGGAGAAAGAGCAAGGGCAGTGAAATGAGAAATACTACTGCTGGAGGAATTACCCATATCGGAAGAATGATTCAAACTACAATTAGAGTCGCCAGGTAGTATAGTTACCTAGCATGGGATATGTAGTTGGTGACGTCCATGTCGGACAAGGGGTTCTGTTCTTGTTCATTTACAAGTCGGACATTTACTATTTCTTCTACAGCTAATGACTTCTCGTGAGGCAATAGAAGGCGTGCTAATCTGGTTAGGAAAGCGTCACGCTCAACCGATGGTGTCGAGGTCATGGAGTTTGACAGCAAGCTACAACAGTAATATCGATGTAATGATAATAAAATTTCCCGTATTCCCTAGGGATCAAACTATGTAACATACACTATATAATATCATCAACTTGAGCTGCGGCATTGAAGACTTATGTTCGATTCGCCTCCCGGAGATGCGCGCCCGTTCACCTTCATAATACGGCCAGTGGCTCGAGCACGAGTCTGTCTCTCGCTTGGCAGATAACCTCGGCTACAACTTACTCAACCATGACGTAAAAGTCCACACAACTCACGATTAAGCCGCGGCCCTGGTTATCCCGGGCCATGAGAACACGATATTGCGCAAGTTTGAGAACAATCTTCATATGGAGGTCTGTCGCTGGCGCGATCGTCTTAATCTCCTTGTCGCTGGCAAGGCCACCACGTGGGTTCGCAAAATCTATCATGCTAATATGACTAGTTAGAACATCTCTCTTAGACCATTCACCGCTGGATCAGTAAATATCAGGGCCAAACTCATCCAGAAGGTAGGACGGTGGCTTAAACTCAACAAAGCCGCGGAGTGACAACCTCTCCTTGCTGCCAATGACTCGTCTGTTGGCTACTCCTCTATTACTATGATTGACAAACCCGAAATTGAAGGGCTCATCAGGCTCAGTGATCGGAAGATCAACAAGGTCGAATTATTGCTTTTTATAATTGGCTTTGGATACATGGCCTGCGTCGAAGTTTAGTCTAGAATTATTGCGCACTTGCAATGGATGCTACGGCTCTCGAGTTTCTGGATTGAATTTTTTCGCCCTTGATTGGAAATGCCCTTTTATTTGTGCTGCCAAACGACAGAATTAATTCTGTGAAGGAGATATACCTTACTTTAAAACTGGGAGGGATCGCAATTTTGAATTCTTGGGCATATCTCCCCACACTTCCAGCTATTCACATTGCAGCTACGAAAACACGACCACCGGGAAAACCGCTCTTCCGACAGGGCCTTGAGAAGTGGGAGAGTACCTGATTTTTGAAAGAAGTTGTAATTAAAGGAGGATTTTTTCCAGATGAGGTCACCATAACCAAGCGCGATGTTTATGTGACAGTTGGACACATCGAGCATTTAGCCACCATGCTTTGGAGTTTCATAGGACGTACCTCATCGGCTTGGTGGCTGGAATCTGACGAAGTGTATTGGGAAACAGCTGTGGCCGCAGTGGTTGAGGCGTTGAAAGGAACGATAGGATATGAGATCCTCGATGATCAGCACAGCAAGCTCAGGTTTGAGGCGAACATTGCTGTGGCTGTAAAGTGAGTGAATGGTGCTGTTAGAGATGAAACAGCCAGTATTTCTCAATAAATTTGATTCTACATATTTTCAATTGCGATTCAAGGCCTGCCTGGCTTATCAATCGTTTCCTACTTTGTACTCTGTGCCTTGTTCTAATCTTTAGCCATGCTCTATACGATCGCTTTGATTGTATTTTTAAATTGAAGGTATGGATAATCTCTACAATCTCTTCCATCTAAAACACAGATAATTGACTCTGTCTGTCTGGACCAGTCTTCCTCACATCACCCTTGGCACCGTAGTCCTTGACGTTTCGAAAGATTTTGTATTCGGGCGAGCCGTAAGCGACATTACCTCGGTGGTCAATGGACGAAAGCCACCAGGACGAGTTTGCAACTACAGCATGGATTGCCCTAGAAGTTGCGGAGCCCGGCTGAGGAGTCGCAGATATATGGGAAGAGAAGAAGTGTATGGCTAGAATAGCCGCGTTGAGGATCACCGAGAACCACATAATGACCACGTTGAATCACTTCAACAGTGACGTCAGGAAATTTGGTTAACGATCGATCAAGCGTGGATAGTAATGATGTTCTAGCAGAATGCTTAAAGAAGGATAACGTTAGCGATGTGCTCTCTTATTGATTCTCAAGCAGGAGAGAAAGGCTGACTCAGTCAAGATTGTTTTGCAGTGGCGTGAAAGTGGGGGAGAGAAGTTTAAGATTGAATTCGGGATTCAGATAGTCCTTTGGTGATGAGGCCACTAGGTCTCTAAGTGCGCGTTTTCATCCAACCGTGGCCCTTGCGTAAAGGAACATTGATGGTATATGTGGGTTTCCACGCGGTTCTCACTCTCGTTTCAAGAACACATCAAAGGTTACTCACAAGAAAGCGGATCGAGGAACAGGTCGCAACGAAGAACCAAAACTATTACAAGCAGGAAAAGGCAAGGCAATAATTGAGAAGAGAGATGGAGGTCCTGTTAAACAAGCAAGGAATGACATATGCACGCAAGTCTTTGGTCTTATATACGACGTTGGTTAACGGCTCACTCCTCTCTCAACCATATATAACATTAACAGGCAAGGCGTGTGGGGCGGCCGACACTACGTTGCCATTGTGCGGCTTGATACAATCACCACAATAGTCTCCAAGGCGAATATGGATAGCATAGCATCTTGCTACTTTTCGGTTAAGCTGATTAAACATAAAACCTTAAGATGTTATTCGGCGCTTCTGGCTATCAGCCGTGGGGCCTTCCTATGAGGGTGGTACCACCCATAACCCACAAATACAAGTGAACCAGGCCTAGCAGGAACAAAGAAGGGACTAATTACCATCTGCCGTGAAGGGAATCCTGGTTGCTTTGCGGAGAGTCGGAGAAGGACCACCACCTGCCATGAAACTATCCTGGCTACTTCGCGGAGAGTCGGAGAAGGGATCAAAACAGGAGACGGGCTGGAGATGGAGGGCCGGAGCTACGATTCCTTCTTCCCCATGGGGAACGACGCAATCCTTTCCTGGGGAAAATATGCACGTCTCGACTGAGCTCAGCGCCTATCTCCACACGAAATCACTTTTAAAGTCGGACCGAAGCACCACATGGCCCGGCTCCTGCCGTTAGTCTGCCGCTACAAGCGCTGTCATCGGCACTGCTACAGGTATCGCTAGATTGCTCTCATTGTCCATAGGAAATTTCAGTGCTTCAATCTGACCTGGCCCGAGATGGGACCGAAGGCTCGTAACAGTCTCATATGAGGAAGGTTGTCAGCTTCCCCAACAGGTAGGTTCATGTGTCTCACAAGACCCTACTTTTTTTTAGGTCTTAGACCTGATACCCGATGAAGGCCGATGCGCAAGTAACGGCGCCAGCTACGGTTGACGGAATCTACTTCGGCCTCAAAACCCTTTTCGGGTTAGTTAATTATATGTCTGTTTACGCACCAAAATACCAAATTTGTTGTAAAATATCTCTATTTAACTTAACTACTATAAATAAATAAATAGTAATACTAGAAGATCAATTCATTTCAAGCTTACACCCAATAAGGAAGTTAAGTTGAGCTACAAGGGAGGTCAAAGTAGATAGATACTAATAGGAGACCAAAAAGAAGAGATCCGCCTCTATCTAAGAGAGCAGTTAATGTTATGGGGAGATATTGGGCATTAAAGGAGTATTAATAGATATGATAATAATACTGTGGGTGAATGGATAGCAGAATGTTAATAGCCATTAGCCAACGATTTTTCCTGCTTCAATATACTCACTCCATCCAACATATATGACCAGAATCTAAATTCATGGCAAAAATAAGGTTCAGTCAGCCGTACTACCCCCCCTGCTCGTTGTTGCAGCCCGGCTAGCGTGCCCTTAAATTTACCACGTTGGAGAGCCCCTCGTTTTTTAATTAGTACTGCAAACCTGATAATATGAGTGAATATGTATTCCGGCCTCGCGAAGAACCCCTTCATCTTAACAACGTCTAATGAAAAGTCGTCAGATCGCTGAAAATCCTTCGTAAGGGTGAGGCAAGGTCTCAACACGCTGGGCGAATACCTTTTAAGGTGAAACTGCATCCTTGCATCAATCGTCTGCACCCATCCCTGTAGGATCATTTCATTTAGATCAGGCCGAAATTCCCGACCACCTGTCTGAGACGGATTTCAATACTCTACCAATGTGGTATGCATTCAAACGCGCTGGGTCCAGCCGTAAGACTCGCCAAACGTCCGACCCTTTCGGCCCTATTTTGTAGGCTGGGCGGCTACGGAGTATATGTCAAATCCCACAACGGCCTAGGGACAATAAACCAAGTCAGGCATGGACATCTCGTTGTAGGGTTCCATCTCTTCTCGTGGACTGTTCACCCGGCGGCTTCAGAGGCATCCACAAAGAACCTCGATTTTCTCCGCAGCGCGGATAACGAAAGGTAGAACATTTACTCATTCAAAAGAAAGTAGTTGTGCCCACCAAAACTATTTCTATCGAAGATATTCTCAATCAATTAAAATACTTTGCTTGAGTGTAATGCTGGATTGATTCATGATGTAGAAGCAAGGGAGAAAACAAGCCCCTGACGAGGGATTTGCGCTGCAACGTTCTGATTAGATTCGGCCGGATTCCGGGGTATTGAGCAACCATGTGCCATCGATGAGTTCATTATATTAGGTCTTGGAATTTTTATGTTTCGGGTAGTAGATGTGTGAGTTGTTCCGCATTTACATATAAATAGGCATGCTTGAGCTGCTCCATGTTCACTGAGTGTTCCTAGCAAGGCTATTCTAGAGTCTTGTTACTTTCTCTTTTGCTACCCTTCTATTCAATCCTATCCAACCTTATATGTCGCGTCTCACGCTATCTTGAATTTTCAACATGCGCGGCATTTTTGTTTCGTTGCTTGCGGCATATGCCCAGGCCAGGCCCTCTTCTTCTCACGGTGATGTATTTCAGAGAACACATAGCCACAACCGTAACGACCCAGGACCTGCGATAAATAAACCTTCCCATGCCATTTTTGGTCAAGCTAGTGGACCTCTCCCAAGAAATATCTTGGGTCCAATTGGAACAGGTCCTACGACTGACATCGCTGGGGGCCAGGTCTCCAGCGACTCTCCGCCTGTGAGCTCGTTTTTGGGACATCTGAAACCTCCTGTGAGTAAAAAAAAAGCATTTCTTCGTATACTGCTGAGCGAAGCTAACTATCTATTAGTTCCCTACAAACTCTTGGTGGGCTCCTTACGCCGCACAGCCGGGCACTGGGGCTGCTGCTGGCCCATTCCCCTACCAAAGTTCCCTCGATGGCCATGGAGTCCTATTCGGAATAAGCACTGACCGCCAAATGGATGGAACTTCAATCAAGCAGCCCACACAGAATGATTGGAGAGCATCATTCTCAGAGCATAATGGCGATTTTGCTAATCACAGGGCCACAGCGTTTGATACGCAAAGCGTCACTGTAGAGTTCTTTCAAGGGGATTCTGCAATGACAGCGTATCTAGTTCCAGGATCGCCATACATGACCTTCCAATACCACGAATCAACACCTTTGTTGACGAGCATGAATGGTGGAATCAAGACTTTTAATGGCAACCCGCTCGGTACTGGCGAAAGCGGTAGGTTCATGGCAACCATTGCGCTTAATGCGAGGACGGTAAGCTAAGGGGGTAACAGCAAACGCTACGGGCACGGTCTTCAAGGTCACAGATAAGAAGGACATTACCTATCTTATCTACTCTCTTGATTCCATCTCCCTGACGGCAACCTCAACGTCTGATGCGAGCATCATTCGTGCGACAGCTCCATTTTCCGGCGTACTCCGTATAGTCAAGCTCGCTGATGCCAGTCATCGCGCACTGTTGGACGAGCATGCAAGCATCTTTCCCACAGCGGTAACTACAGATTACTCCTTCACAGAAACTAGTGTTACACTTATATTCGATTGGAAGGTTGTTGGCGACGGAACTAAGCTTTTGATGCTCACCTGGCCTCACCATCGTCTAATGATGCAAGATCCAAACTTCCCTGACACTTCGTCCTTGGGATACTTAACCACCAAGGTAGGCTCTTTTAAAGACGTAATGCTAGATCGCCATGCTAATTAGCGCGATATACAGGGTTGGATGTATCCGGCAATTGGTTCTAGTTGGCATATGCTCTACAAGCTTTCGCCGATCACTTGGAGCCCACCACGGCCACTTGACTCGTCATGCTCCTCGCCTGTCTTGCAGGGGCTTGAGTATGAAGTTAGACAGCTAAACGCATCTGAAGCGCCAGTACCGGGTGACTTTTATTTCTGGGGAGGTACCCTTGCTGCCAAGGCCCGTTTGGCAATTATTGCGTAGGTGGCCGTTGTTTTCAAGATGTAAATTGACTCTGCTGACAAGGCCACCCGACCACTAGCGATGACCTAGATCGCCAGGACCTGGTCAAGCCCGTGGTTGATTATCTTAAGGCTTCATTTGACCATTGGTTCCAGGCATCATCATCGACATTGCCGGCGTATGAGACAGCTTGGGGAGGCGTCATCAACAAAGCTGGTGTAGACAATGTCTGGGTGGACTATGGGAATGGATATTATAACGATCATCATTTCCATTACGGCTATTTCCTCTCGATTGCTGCGGTAATCGCCAAATTTGACGGCGCTTGGCGAGATCAGCACAAGGAATATATCAACTGGTTTGCCAGGTACAGGTACCCAAATGGCCATCAGAGCTCTTCAAGCTAATGATGATGTGTACTCAGAGATATCATCAATCCTTCGCCTGAGGACCCATACTTCCCAGTTGCACGATGTCGAGATTGGTTCGCTGGACACTCCTGGGCTTCAGGAATTGCGAATGGTGCAGGCAGTCGCGATCAAGAGTCCATCGGCGAGGCAATCAACGGGTACTACGGTGCGCTCCTGTGGGCATCTGTGGCGCTCTCGGCCGACTATGTCAACTATGCGAAGCTCTTAGTTGCCACGGAGCAACATGCGGCCAAAGTATACTGGCACCTCTACCCTCAGCAGAGCAGCACAGATCGGGACAATCCTTATCCAGAGCCCGAAGTCCGAAAGCTGGTCACAATGGGAAATGTTATGGACTGGCAAGCCGGCGCCTGGCTGTTTTGGGGAAACCAGAAGAGTCAAATTGCTGCTATCCAGATTCTTCCCCTCACACCGGTCAATGAGGTAGGTTATTAAGATATCCTAGCGTGCTTATTCACTTGATGCAAAAATTGAACTCTCTTTTAGGGACTTTACGATGACCAATGGGTTGAAAATATGTGGAGTTACACCATGCCTGAGCTCCTTGATCCGACCATTGGCGATGAATGGTAAGTTTCTCTTTCGGCATAGGCTTATGTTCTTTTACTGATATGGCCATTGAAGGAAATGTGTGATGGTGGCTGCATATTCCAATTCGAACCCTCAGGTTGCAGCTGCTTGGAGCGGGAACATCACTAACTGGGGTGAGTAGACTTTGTGATGCCTACCAAGTGGCGAATGAGGCTGACCGAATTGACAGGCTCTGGAAACACGTACACGAATGAATTATACTTTATCGGGACGAGAGCAAATCCGAATGGGTCACCAATCTGTGATTCACTTCCACAAAACCCGTACGGGAACTTCAAGTTGAAGGCCGCGTCCTCCAACCGATACGTCGTGGCGTCTAGCAACGACGGGAGCTTGGTCGCATCAGCTGAGGCCGAAAGTGATGCATCAGTTTTCGCGAGTGCTTATGTCCCCAACGCAGGCACAATCCAGTTAACGAAAAACAAACAATTTGTAACAGCAGACCAATCTGGGAGTAGTACGCTGGCAGCAATTCGTGGCACTGCTGATGCTTGGGAACGCTTCGTTATTCGACAGAAATTTGGAGCAGCATCCGGGGTATATTCTATCAAAGCAGCCAGTAACGGGCGCTACGTTACGGTTTCTGCGGATGGCTCTCTTGTAAATAACGGTGTTGATGAAGCTGCTAGTGCTGGTTTTCAGTTTGTCAAGGCATGAGGTGCAACGTTAGTGAGAGATTTAGCTTATCCAAACCTAACGGTAGGATGTAATCTAACATTTCGCTCCCAGGGGCGAAATTTATATGAGAGCTTTGCAGTTGGCCCTTTATGCTGTGTTGTTCGAAGTAAATGAATTATTTTATAACTAATAACTAGTTATATATTTAAATTAGTTGAAACTTTAGGGAGTAGCTGCCAGTATAATTTTATCTACCTAATAATATAAATGCTGATTGCTACCTAAACTACCTAGACTCTAAACTGTCCCACATATCCTCAATACCGTAATCACAACATAATTACCCTATTTGCGTTCCTTTTCCTTTTTTCTTTTTTCCCATCACGTCATGTTTCTTCGACCCAATTTACTGCGCCCCAAGTTAAAACCAACTTCTTGCCAAAATTATTTCACATATCCCGGAGTCGCCTAATAGGTTATGGTATTGCGTCTAAGGTTGGATATTTTAGGATGTATAATACCGACAATATGAACACCATGCTTGGCAAGATTTCGGACTATCTTGAACGCGAGTTTACTGTGTTTTACGACCCCCTTCCTCACCGGCTTCGCTGTTCTAGTCATATTATTAGATTAGCAGTAATAGAATCGAATGATATCACAAGGTAAAATGAATGCAAGGCCCTATTTTGCTAAGATAAGAGACAGAAATGAATTGCTATAAGTGAAAAGAGAGTTACGTTATCCTTATTACGGCTTGCCAGGATGTTGAATTTCTGGCAAGGCTAACAAATGCGTACCATGTCGCTCAATACATTATCCCTTCCAAAACTCCTCCCAAGCCCTGGGCCATTTCTCCCTCTCTAGCCGTTCCAGCCACTCCTGAAACTCTTCTGGCTCTTCATCCTTCATTTCAATCTTTCCATCTTTAATTCCCATCCATCCTTCTGCCGGTCCGCGAATAAATTCATGCCCGGCACCACAATACGCTCGCCATTTTTCTCCTTCGGAGCTGCCATTGTTAGAGACGCGCTTCAAATAGCACGTCTCACACCAATTACAGTCCGTACAAATGACACAACGATACATTGGCGTCTGATTCCAGCTCGTGATATTGCCAGGATTATCGAGGCAATAGCCACCGCAGCGGATGCCGCGGTGGCCTGTGATATCAAATTGGTCGTTCGTATCGTTGTCGACTATAGAGCGGATCCAGTCCTTCGTCCCCGGCCCTTGGGACATTTGACCAAGATGTTTGGGGTTGGCATCCGTAGCATCGTCGTCTTCGTCTTGCGCTTCGTCATCATCATCAGTGTCTTCCCACTCTCCATCGCTGCCCTCCTTTAAGCCAAACCCCTCGTCGTTCTCTTTTAATCTCGAAATCATTTCCAAGGTCTTCATCATCAACTCCTTGTCGAGATGATAGAACTGTGCGCTCATTGCAATCGCCGCTTCGAACTGCAAGCCCGGGAGACAAGCGAGCACATTGCACAACTCGCGCAAGGTAACAGAATCATTCCACGGATTTTGGTCCTTGAGGCTCGCCAAGCAATTATTGAACGCTTCCGTCAACGTCTCTTCGAACTTGTCCAGAGGCCCGAAACGATGGTACATTCGTGCGAGGATGGTAGCTTCCGGCCTCTTCAGATAATTCGACTGGATGTCGGATGTGAGATGGCCACTTCCAAGTTTCCGTCCCGCAAGGCCTTCGATTTCGGAAAGTGAAGCGCGCTTTTGTGCGGAGCTCGTCGCTTGAAGAAATTCCTCGTAGATGATTTCGGCGAGCTCACGGCGCGCGAGGTAAGGAATGCTGTCGGAGACGGCGTCCGTGGCCGGATCGATGCAATTGTCTGCGTCCAAGATCTCATACAGCAAGCTCTTAGCCTTCGCCATATCGCCGAAGCTGCGGCGGCAGCCAAGCGCATACTGGTACCGCGTTGGTGATGCCCACTCCAAGGGTGCAAGTTCCTGCACCAAGAGTTCGTACGTCGTAATCATGACTTGATCCTGTCCCGTCTGCTTGGCCGCTTTCTGATACCACAAGTTCACCTCGTCCCAGTTCTCAGCAGTCACGGCGAGTCGTATGGGACCCCACTTCACAATGCTGGCGAGGATGTCTTCGTGTCGGCCGAGTTTGTCAAGAGTACGAAGCAGCATGCTAAAATCTTCGGCTGTCTTTTCCCGATCTCCAGAGTACACTGCCATGGCCTCCTCCAGCGACTCGACGGCGGCTTCGAGCATGTTGTGGGTGGACTCGTAGGTGGCCCGTATAATAAGCGCAGTGTGAAGCAGGTCATCATGCTCTTTGTTCAGGTCGGAGCGGTCGAGTGCGAGTGCCTTGCAAGCCTTATCATAAGCATCCTCGTCCTGATCCGCAATGCTGTTGAGGCACTTGGCCAAGACAGCGAGCGTGGCAAATTTGTCGATCTCCGTTTCACAAAGTTCTAGGCTCTCGTTAAGGGCATCTAGAGACTCAAATGGCCACTCAGAAAGGAGAGACAAGCCCATGGCTCTATATCCAGACGGCCCGACTTGGATGTCTTCGAAAGTAGAAATTAGTTGTTGTTGGCAGGAAGTTATATCTTCCTCTTCGGAAACGTCATCATCGTCCTCGCCGGCTTCGTGTTCATTTTCCTTATAGAACCACAGGTTGTCTTCTTCTTCTTCCTCAGACGGAGGACCCACGTCAATCTCACGCTGCTCGCAGTGTAAGTTGAAATTCAGTACTTGTGAGCACAGAGATGTACGTACAGTAGTAAAAGCCTTCCAAGCAAATTTGAAAGCCCGCAAAGCCGTGTCTTCATGGATCTCAGTAAACCAGTGAATTAAATGGCCGCGCGCGAGGGGCTGCAAAACTTGGGCTGGATCTTCAATCGCTCTCTGTGCCCAAAGCCTCGCCTCTTCCCCCAACAGATCTTGCGAGCATTCAACGGCCTTTTGTGCCCAAAGTTTGATAAAGTAAGGTAATCCTTCCTCATCGAAATCATCATAGCAGATTCCTGCATCATACAGTAATATTTTCTGGACGTAGTTAGTTTAGTCAGATGGGCAATTCCTACCCTCCACATTCTCTAACTTACCTTCACCACATCATTTTTGTTCGAAGAGATGCTACTAAAGCATTGTACTACTCGGGTGACAATCTCATCTGGGGCAGAAATCGTATAAGTTTGGTCCGGTACACCATCCTTCTTAGCCGTGGCAATCTCGATGATCTGTTTGAAATGAGCCATCCAGTAATTCGCCGCGTACTCATGGAGTGTTCGCCTTGTATCAGCGTTCTCCAGGGCTCCCGATTCTTCAGGGCTGCAGAGCATTTCTGCGCAAGTGGTGAAGATATCGACATGGGAAAGAAGCGGTGACGTCTGCAGAGTGCTGTTGGGGACACTTGCTGAGCGCATGTATTCACGAAGTGTGTTCTCCTGAAAATGAACGAGAAGCGAGCCATCCGGCTGGTACTTATCGTGAAACTGAACCTTATCAGCTCCGTCATCTGACTGACCCTTAACGTGGGAGTCCCTCTGAATGACTGCTTTCCGTTGCATTTTTTGTATGCGCTCCTCCCAGACGAGAGTGCTGGACATATCCAAGATGCTGAATTATAGATGTCAGTTCGGATCAGGATAATTCTCGAAATTCGGGCACATACCTTGAACATCTTCCTGCTATTTCCGTCTCGAGATCAATCAACTTTCCGAACTTCAACTTCAGTAAGCAGTACGCCTCCTCAAGGGTAAGTGGGCGCTCTACGAAAGCTATCCAGGCGAATATGAGCTTTAGTGATGGCAGTTCTTGCTCTTTCAAGTTGTTAGAGCACGTAGTTAGCACACTGTTATAAAAGCGAGGCAAGTCCTCTGGAAGTTCGTTGAGAGCTCTCATGGCTGGACGCTCAAGGCCCTTGGAATCAAGGTATTGCAAAATCCTGTCAGCGTATTGAAGCCCTGACTACAGTCAGTTATGTGTGTCAATCAGCTTTTCTTGGAATCAGCAGTTACCATATTTCCCGTCTGTCATGGTTTTGGCAATCTCTACCTTCACACGGTCGCTGAATCTCGACAATCGAGGAAGCGACTCGAATCTAGAGTCAAGCAACTTCTGCATCCCACTCCGGGCAACACTCGGATTGATCGAAATAGTGGAAATATCTTTGGTGACACGATACTTACGCCACATAGACAATGCCTCGGAGTCGTTGCCGGTGAAAACAATCTTGATCTTCTGCTTAGAGTCGACGATGCCTTCCATGTATGCAAGGAGTTCATTGGCCTGGCTCAGATCTACCTGTTCAAGGCTGTCAATAACGAGGAAGAGTCTTTCGTTGGACTCCTCTTTGTATAGTTCGTCGATTGTCCATTGCCAGATGTTGAAAAGGGACCATGTTGCGCAACAAATCTTGGACACTCCACTTGCAAGGGTCTCTCGGAGATTGTGGTTTTGTGTGACGATTTGCAGACCGATTGATCGGAGAGCCGACTTGACGGACCTGAAAGGCTCGTTTGCTTCCTGGAAGAAGTAATATGCGACTGAGGTCTGCGGGTCGTTGTTCGTCTTGGCTCGGAGCGATTCGATGATTGAGTAGGCCAGATGAGTCTTACCCAATCCGGGTTCGCCGGTAATCCAGAGGAAATTTCTCTCACCGTCCTGCCATTCTTGGTAGTTCTTGTCTTCATACAACCAAGAGTCTGTACCAGGTACGAAGGAGCGACGTAGCTCTTTGAATTTGGCCAAGGGGCTCGGAGGTGTCCCGAAAAACTGCCTTGCGATATTCAGTGCCACTGATTTTCCAGTTACGGCGTCTCTCGCGGGCTGTGCAGCCGTCTCGGCGTTGGTATCCTGGGCCAGCTGGCTCCTCAGCTCTCTGATGCTACGTTGAATACTGGCCAGTGAGGCGCTCTGTTGCTGGAAATTCTGTTCCTGGAGGCCGAATCCAGCCTCAATCTGTTTGCCTTGGTCTTGAAAGTAGACAACCATTTCCTCGTGGATGAAGTCGACTTTTTGGCCGAGACTCCCCGTCAATGTCATAATGTCCTGGGTGTTTCTCACAGCCATCAAGCCGTTGGCACGACTCAGGCGAGAGATGGCAGTGGTAACATCGCCGTAGGCTGCGCTGAGTTTGGCGTCGCCGCCTCCATGGACGAGAGTGTGCAAGAATTTCAACGGCCTTCCTTCCCACATATACTTCGTCTGGACGGCAAAGACGACCATGAGGGCGGTGAATGCATCTGTGACACATTCTACATAACAGTCGCAGTTGGGGAAGTTGTCCTCGATGATCTGGAGCGTCTTTAAGAAGGACCCGGCCTCTCCGATAAGGCCTAGTAACTGGTCATAATCCTTGGACTGAGCCTGGCATGCCTTGATGGCGTACGTTGCTACCGTCCAAATCGCGCTAGCGGGAGGAAATGAGGCAGTAGCAGAAGAAGCGATCTGGTCGCCGATTCTCTGGGCGTAGTCAAGGTTCTTGCCGATGAAGTGGACTGCTTTGTCCCAGTTTCCACCGTCGTTTCGCCACTTCTCAAACGACTTTTTGGACGTGTCGACGGAGCCTACGACGTCGGCTAATCTTGTGACGAGATGACCACCGTCGAGGTCGAGTTTCAGGCCTTTTTTGCCCACCGCATCGTTATATGCCTGAAATGCATCTCTCCATAGTCGGGCTAGACTCGTGGGAGCTATTCCTGCTGGCTTCACCTCGACAGCCATTGTGGAAATGTAGAGCTCACTTGGACCAGAAGTGAAGAGCGTTGGAGACCCCGCATGACTGAAGGTCAAGATGATATCGGTAGTTGGTTCACTGGCCCATTGCGGCTGATGTTGCTAGCTTGGTGCAGCTGAATCTCGTCCCCTGTCCAGCCCTCGCACTTCATTGCCTCCTAGCCAGCTACGGTTAACCGGCAGCTTTGGGCGGAGACATAATGCTTCGGAGGCAGCCATCTTGCCGGCCTTATTCTTCTGCCACGTATGTAATTTTCTGTCTAAATCCACGTGAGTTTCTGTTACTGTCGCTTGCGCAATCGGTTTCCCTTTTCTTGCGCGTGCAAAGATTATTTGATATCCTGGTGTGATAAAGAGCTATCTCCTGTCGCTACCTAGTCCAAAATTAACTAAGCCCCACACTAATTAGGATGCTCAATAGGTGGTATTACTAAACTGCGCCACTCACAGAGAGAGTGACCACAAAGGGCATAGCTGAGCGGGCCGGCCGAATACAGTGAGTTTTTCTTTGCCAGTTTCGTCGACGTCGCTTATGAAATACACTTTGCCTCTCCTCGACGTTTCCACGGCCACATCAACGCCTCCTACACCTTCCTATACTTCGTTAAGTGGAAACAGAGGGCAGGAGCGTCCCGTAAGACTGCATCATATATATACAATGCCTATTACCACCATCAAAAACACTATTTAGATTCTCAGCACCATTTTATTGATGATATTGTCCCTAATTTCTCGCTCGTTTATTAGCATGGTGGCCCAGCGTAGTAGTGGTATCTTACAAGACAGGATTATTCGGAATGATCCACACTTTGCGTGATATCCTAGATCAAAGCCATAGGTGAAGTGCCGAAGGTCCGAAAAGGGTGTGGACTATTCCACGATCTCACCAATCATGATTCAACAAACAATGGCCTAAAATGTTTTACTGCGTATTGGGTTAACTAATCGTGGACCTTAATGCTTGAGCTCATATTACTAGTTCCTCTCCATCAACGGCCTAGAACAGTCTATTTTTGTCACCAAGCTGGGCGCGATCAAAATTGAGGTACCTTGAATCACTTATTCATATCTAACTAAGCAGCCTATTTGGGGGTACCTATCGAATGCACACTCCATCCAGGATCGATTTAGCCCGCCAGTCCTAGCCGAAGGTGACCACGGCTCTAGTACGTGCACTCTGGCCACTCGGATAACTTGACTGGGCTGGTATTTCGATGTATTATTTCCTTAGGGAAGCTGGCTCACAACAGACTTGGTAGGTCTGAGACAACTGACGTCAGTTTTGTCCCAAAAATTCTATTTGTTAGATAGGTTTAAATTTCTATATGTCGCTATTATTTAGTGAATACATAAGATAAACACGCTTGTTTATATCATACTAACTGATTCTATAGCTTGCCAATAGGATCTGTTAGTAAGCATACGCAATAACTAGTTATAACTTGACATTATTTATATCCACAGTATAGTAACATCGATAGTTGAATTCGCCCCAACGTTTGGTCAGAAATATATATTCTCCTGGTTCCCATGTCAAGCCTTTCTTGTCGTCACAACCCTCTCATTCGAATAGAAATTCGAGACTCCTCTAGATAGTCATTAGTGATTGAAACAGCTAAGCCGGAAGCTTATCTAATTTTATTATGGACACAGTAGTTTTTGATTATCTCTACGATTAGTCGTCGCTCAGTGATGCGGGAAAGCTGAGTCTCTACTCAGTCTAGCCGTTTTTGTATTTGATCAGCCCACTCATTAGCAGGCAGTTCTCTCGTGCCGGTAACTATACATCTTATTCATAGGATAACTATCATGTCTGCTTGAATATTGAATTTCAACCTCTTTTACACCTTCGTACTTTACTCTTGACGCCCAATATGGGCCATCGTGAAAATTTAACCGTTTCCATAACATTAAACCCCCGCGATTTATCCAACAGGCAGCGAATAATCTCGGGCTAAGCAGAGCCAACTAAAATGGAGCTAAACTGCTACCTGCATGGCCCCCAAACGCTGCAAGCTAGTGGGTGTCCAGGATTCCTGAAAGAAGGCAAAGCTAGTCGTCCAAAATGCAGTTGCTAGACATATTTATAGTAGTGGTGAACGAGAATAAAATATAGCGGCAAGGCAATGGGAGAGCCACGGCGACGATGAATATCGAATCGAGTTGACAAAACTGTACCGTTCCACCCTGAAACCGAGGAAAAGAATAGTGCGTTGTAAAAGTTTGGCGTAGGTGATGAATTCGTGTACGGAGTACTCAGCACGATACGATAAGGCGTGGCTGTCTCTAAAATTCTCCACCTGGTAAATTGACATGAGTGGTTGTTTATTGACAATGGTCGTGTGGCTGCAACTAGCGAGCCCGATTGAAACTGTGTGTGCGGGCATAATTTTCATTGGCATAGTCCTGTCATTTCATGTAATACACATTAGGCTACTGTCTCTGTTATCTTATTTTACAATTTGATAATGCACCTAAGTGAGTTATGGGGTAAGAGAAGGCTATGCCATAGAGCAGCCGATTTAGGTTGCTCCACGCTGCTGAAACCTTTTATATAATCCATTTACGATTGACCCCCCAACTCAAAAAACACTTAATATTCTTCCAGATGCGCTTGAGTAATAAGTTACTGACCCTCGCCATCCTCTTTATTAATGGTAGTGCGTGTGGCCCAACCCATTCAGAGCTATATAATATTAAGGAGAGTGCAAAAGATATTAATACATTAAACCGCTATAAAGTGGAATTGTTCATCAAGTACTAGGCCTCGACTAGTCGTAATAATGTTAATTAACATCCTTTTGTAGGATTGCAACTTCCCTTATCTGAGTTTAGGTTTGGGCGAATACGGCGTGATAATTTGACCTGTACGTTCGAAAGCGGCAATGGTTGTACCGGCGACGGTGCCTTATGCTGTGGGAATAGTAATAATAGGTAGTGTTATGTAAGTTTAATTTTGTGCTGCTAAGGTAATTCCAGTGGATGTTCTACTGATGGAAGTTCCTGCTGCAGTAATTCGACTGGGGAGAACTAAGGATCATGTTGCGTTAATGGCCAGACATATTGTATCAGAGACCGGATACTTCCTCAACGATGACAGTGACAAAAACAACTTCGAGTCAAGCACTAACCCGACGTGGAAGCCACCCTCAGAATAATTAGCTACTAGTTTACTTGAAATGAATTTATGCTTGCTCCTATTATCCGATATCCAATAAGTTATCCGATTTGTATGTAATTCGTATGTGCCTGGATATGTGTCTGGATAATTACGTTCCGAAAGGCCCTCTTAAACGAAACGGGCGAGGTTGCCGAGCGTGTTTTGTTATTCTCCTGTATGCTGTACGATGTAATAAGGTATGCTTTAGAATTGCATGTTGTACTGTTGATAATACCGGTATTTGATTTTGATGGGTCTCGCTCTGCAATATTAGTTTTTAATTGGTCTGTTCGGTTACGAAGGCACAATTTGCTGATTACTGAACATGATTTCATTTGCTATTTTGGGATAAGACTTGAATAACCAATAATTCGTAATTCTTGTGATATGATGTAAAGAAACACATCATCTTGCTGTCCGTCAAATTTTGCGTGCTCCCCCGTTGACCGTGTTGACAAACCGGGTTCCTGAAATCTCGGTCGACCATGCTGGCTGCCCAATCACCATCTCTCTCGGATAACTTTGACTCGTCCACCAATGCGTGCAACGTCTGGGATAACTGACCCATTTTAATCCGATCTTACGGAGTACCGGTATTCTACAATGATGTGAGACGAAATGCGGGGCGTTGCGTCAGAACCGACTTCGTGCGAAACTGGCCCTGTTACGCTCCACCAAAGGAAGATCGGATCGGTCGAAAACTCGGAACGGGCCGTGTTCCGGTCAAGGCTAGAGGAAGTACGAAATGTGGACGCATGGAGAAGTGGACATCCGACATGCTGCTCCTAGTGATAGCTTCTTCTACAATGATGCTTATAAGCACGTTACTTATGGTAATCACATCTTATTTACGTTTGTCGTTCTCAGCAGATGAACGGGATTATCCATGGTAAAGTCAAGCCTGGCGCCGAATCAATGGTGGTTTGTCGGTGCTTACTTAGCAAGTGTCGGTTCACTTGCTATTTGTTGCAAAATTGGAGTAAAGGCGTAAAAGCGTTCAATCCGCGTTCTCTCAAGGGGAGGGTGGGGGGCTGCGGAAGTCGCCGTTACTCGTGCGTGCCAGCCGAAGTCAGCCCCGACGCCACTTCTTCCAACCAACTCCACGACGAGTCCGCTTAAAATCTTCGTGATAACTGCTCTTTACCAGACACCTCCCTCCAGTCATTCGACAGTTCTATCCTTCCCGACGCCTAACCTGCCCAGCAAAGTCGGACCTGTTAATCGCAGCAAGATCCACATCCCATGGAGATGGACGGGAGAAGTTTTCGGCCCGAAGACCATGCTGACACACACTTGTCCCACCCTCCAAAACGACAGAAGACCTTCCACGATGCCTTGGGCAATTCAGCGGATCAGTCACGAAACGGTTCGATCACCGCACAATACGATCACTACACCGTCGCCTGGATCTGCACGCTCCACATAGAAATGGCAGCAGCTCGGGCCATGCTGGACAAGATTCACGAAGCCCTGCCGCCGCTTGGGGATGACCGCAACACCTACGTACTGGGAAGCATCAAGCAGCACAATGTCGTCATTACACGCTTGCCAACGGCGCGGTATGGGACGAACAACACGGCCAACGTCATGACAAACATGAAGCAAACTTTCTCATCGATCCGCATGGGCTTAATGGTCGGGATTGGTGGTGGCGCGCCGAGCAAGGCTGATGTACGATTGGGTGACATCGTCGTCGGAACAAGGGTGATGCAATATGATTTTGAGAAGATCATTGACGGACAGCTGCAGCAAACAGCGATGTCTAGGATTCCTCACCAGTCGCTCGGGACAGTCGTGTCCACCCTTCGTTCGAACCATGAGCTGCACTCCAGTCAAATCCCATCTATCCTACGGGAGAAGTTGAAAGGGCACCTCGATTACGGTCGCCCGAGCTCGCCCGATCGCCTCTTTGAAGCGACTTATAAGCATGAAAAGGACACACTACCTCGCTGTGATAGATGCGACCAATCGAAGCTAGTGCTGCGAAGCAGACGGCTATCCGACAATCCGATGATACATTATGGTGCGATCGCTTCAGGAAATCAAGTCATAAGACATGGCAGAACCCGGGATGAAATTTCTCGAGAACTGGATGTTATCTGTTTCAAAATGGAGGCTGCTGGCTTGATGGATATTCTCCCTTGTCTCCCAATTTGCGGAATCTGTGACTACTCAGACTCCCACAAGAACAAGCAGTGGCAAAGGTATGCAGCGGCAGCTGCTGCCGCATATGCAAGGGAGCTGCTGGAAGTGTTGCCCGTGGCTAAAGGTGCTGTAGAGACCGGGCATCCGCTGAATCCTAGTAAGTCAATTCCCAGGATTTGCGACGATTTCTTACAACGTTAGTGTGCACTCAAACAGCAGATCCAGATGCATTGCATTTGGATCGGCAGCGGTTACTAAAGTCCCTCAAACTCAAGCAAACCGGTTCTCTCAAGACCAATATCAAAGATGCTCACTCCAAAACATGCCAGTGGCTTCTACATCATCCGGACTATTTAGCATGGCTTGATCCCGAAAAGCAAGTACAACACCATGGCCTTTTGTGGATCAAAGGTAAGCCTGGTGTTGGTAAGTCCACTATCATGAAGTTCATACTCCGACGGACAAAAATGAAAAAGCGTTCTCAACCGGCCATCACTGCCTCCTTCTTTTTTAACGCCCGAGGCGAACACTTAGAGAAATCGATCACAGGAATGTACCAGTCCTTACTTTTTCAGCTTCTTGAAGGGTTCCCCGACCTCCAAACAGTGTTGGAGGATCCGGACCTTGTTCCTCAGGGTCAGCATGAGTGCCCATCCCTAAACATTTTGAAAGACCTTTTCTCTAGAGCAGTCTCGGCTCTAGGTCAACGCTCATTTATTTGCTTTGTTGATGCTCTTGATGAATGTGACGAGCAGCAAGCAGTGGATATGGTCCAATACTTTGAAGAGCTGGCCGAAAATTCCACGAAAAACGGTATACGGCTTCAAATATGTTTCTCTAGCCGCCATTATCCGTACATCAACATAAAATTGGGGGTGCAACTTACACTGGAGAATCAGCCAGGCCACATCGAGGACTTGACAAACTATGTCCAAAGCTATCTTCAAATCCAAAATTCAGAGCTTTTCGAAGAGTTACGGCCACTTATTCTTGAGAAATCTGCTGGAGTTTTCCTCTGGGTCGTGCTAGTTGTTGATATCCTGAACAAAGAAAATCGACGGGGTCTCTTAGCTCTCAAAAAGAGACTTATGGAAGTACCAACTGGCTTGAGCGAACTTTTCAAGGACATCCTGAGGCGGGACAATACGAATATGGAGAATTTACTACTATGTATTATCTGGATTCTCTACGCAAAACGACCACTAAGACCGGAGGAGTACATCCATGCCCTATGGTCTGGATTAGTCTTGACAGATTTGGCCGATCCCGACATCCCAGATGTCGCCAACTACAACACCAGAGGCAGTATCGAAAGATTTGTTATCGACTCTTCGAAAGGACTTGCTGAGATCACGAAAGCCAAACAACCAAGAGTGCAATTCATACACGAAGCCGTACGAGATTTTCTTGTCAAAGATGGAGGTCTCCAAGAATTATGGTGTGATACTGGATTTGACTGGAAGAGCCTAAGCCATGAGAGACTCAAGCGATGTTGTAACTTATATATAAATCATCAACTTGTGCGTGCGTCTGTCAGCGAGGTGCAGTCAGAGGCCAAACCCGACCGGCACATGGAAATCTCAAAGGAGTACCCGTTTTTGGAGTATGCCAGTCAATATGTTCTCTACCATGCGAATGCTGCAGCGGATGTGGTCCCTCAAGACGAGTTTTTATCTAGTTTTCCCGTTCCCTACTGGATCTGTGCACTCAATCTATTCATAAGCTCTAAGGCCGGTAAATATAGTTTGGATGCAAGCCTGTTCTATCTTCTCGCAGAAAAAGGATTTTCGGAGCTCATCCGCACAAGGCTCAAAGAGGATCGGCGTATTCATGTTTTTGGAGAGATATATCGGTACCCACTGTTTGCCGCTTTGGCTAACGGCAATAAAGATGCTGTTGCAGCGATTCTGGATTTGCCCTCGAGTATTTACAACGGGTTTGACATTACAGAGGGCCTGAACTGCGAGAAAGACATGAAAAAATACAAAAGTCGAACACCGCTATCTTGGGCTGCACAGGAGGGTCGGGTAGATATTATCAAGTTACTTCTCCGGTCAGGGACAGCCATCAATGAGGTGGATGGGGAGGGCCGAAAGTCACTTTCACGGGCCCTAGAGAACGGCCATGAGGCGGCGGTGAGGCTTCTTATCGACAATGAAGCAGATATCAACACCAGCGATAAAGATGGACAAATACCGCTCATACAAGCCTCAGAGAAAGGCCATGAGGTAATAGCGAGGCTACTCATCGACAAGGGAGCAAATGTCAATACTAGCGATCAGCATGGACGGACACCACTCTCCCGAGCTTCATGCAATGGCTACGAGACAGTGGTAAGGCTACTCACCGACAAGGGAGCAGATATCGACACTAAAGATGGAAATGGATGGACACCACTCTCAGAAGCCTCGTGGAACGGCCATGGGGCGGTTGTGACGCTTCTTATCGACAAGGGGGCAGATGTCAACACTGGAGATCGATCTGGATGGACACCACTCTTATCGGCCTCCGCGAACGGTCACGAGGCAGTGGCGAGGCTACTCATCGACAAGGGAGCAGATACCAACACTAGCAATCAATTTGGATGGACACCACTCTTATCGGCCTCCACGAACGGTCATGAGGCAGTGGCGAGGCTACTCATCGACAAGGGAGCAGATATCAATACTAGCAATCCAGGTGGATTGACGCCACTCTTGCTAGCATCGCAGAACGGTCACGAGGCAGTGGCGAGGCTACTCATCGACAAGGGAGCAGATACCAACACTAGCAATCAATTTGGATGGACACCACTCTTATCGGCCTCCACGAACGGTCATGAGGCAGTGGCGAGGCTACTCATCGACAAGGGAGCAGATATCAATACTAGCAATCCAGGTGGATTGACGCCACTCTTGCTAGCATCGCAGAACGGTCACGAGGCAGTGGCGAGGCTACTCATCGACAAGGGAGCAGATACCAACACTAGCAATCAATTTGGATGGACACCACTCTTATCGGCCTCCACGAACGGTCACGAGGCAGTGGCGAGGCTACTCATCGACAAGGGAGCAGATACCAACACTAGCAATCAATTTGGATGGACACCACTCTTATCGGCCTCCACGAACGGTCACGAGGCAGTGGCGAGGCTACTCATCGACAAGGGAGCAGATATCAATACTAGCAATCCAGGTGGATTGACGCCACTCTTGCTAGCATCGCAGAACGGTCACGAGGCAGTGGCGAGGCTACTCATCGACAAGGGAGCAGGTATCAATACTAGCAATCCAGCTGGATTGACACCACTCTTGCTAGCATCGCAGAACGGTCACGAGGCAGTGGCGAGGCTACTCATCGACACGGGAGCAGATATAAATACTAGCAATCCAGCTGGATTGACATCACTCTTGCTAGCATCGCAGAACGGTCACGAGGCAGTGGCGAGGCTATTCATCGACAAGGGAGCAGATATCAATACTAGCAATCCAGCTGGATTGACACCACTCTTATCGGCCTCCGCGAACGGTCACGAGGCAGTGGCGAGGCTATTCATCGACAAGGGAGCAGATATCAATACTAGCAATCTAGCTGGATTGACACCACTCTTATTGGCCTCCGCGAACGGTCACGAGGCAGTGGCGAGGCTATTCATCGACAAGGGAGCAGATATCAATACTAGCAATCCAGGTGGATTGACGCCACTCTTGCTAGCATCACAGAACGGTCACGAGGCAGTTGCAAGACTTCTTATCGACAAGGGAGCCACGGTCGGCATGAACCATGCTTACATGTGATAGTGTGCTGGAGCGCGAGGTAGCTGTATCGCAAGCGACGGTTTTCTTTTGCAACATAATCGCAGTTGATTCCATTCTTGACATGGACAGTTGTCTGGTTGACGAAAATAAATTTCCAAGTCGTCTCAGCTGCATCACCCGTTTTCAGGCCTTTAGTTGCCACTCTTGCCACGTGCCACTTGAATTGAAGAAGCTTATCCATGATCACCCACAGCATCTTGACTTGGCCTCAGGCTCGGCTTCCTCACCTATTTTCCAGTTTGTAGACGTCTGAGCCCAGAAATGAAAGCGCCAAAATCATCCAGTTGCACAAAACCCGAGATAGCCCAACGCGTTTAAGGCGCAGCCAGTTGTCGATAGGGAAAATGGTTTGTAGCGAAAGAAAGTATTCATCGAGGTCGTCGCCGTAATCAAGCTGCTGAGAGCATCCATCTGCAATATCCATGGTACTGCGCAGGCAAACGTGCTCCAGGTCTTTTGCCTGGGCCAAGGCATTGTGTAGGAGTCCGCTGCTGTACGACATCCGGTCTTCGTGCTCAAGGAGGCCAGTGAAGAGGTCCAGGTCGAAGCGCCGGAAACCAGGCCGCCTTAGCAAAGTGGCCAGGTTCTCATACACGGCGCACTGCTGTCCAAGCGACAACGGGAACGAGAACGTGACAGAAAACAGCGCCATCGGTTGTGTCAACAGAGCCAGATCCAACAACTTCAAGAAAATAGCCATGGAATAATCATGACCTCAATCCGGCTCGGCATGGACCTTTTGTCCCGATAGAAAGCCAACTCTTTGTTGACTTTACTAGACACTCTTCGGACCAAGACTAACAAGTTTGTCACATGCTTCCACTTTTCATCAGAAAGTGCCAGCGTTCTAGAAGCCGCTTCAGCATACTGAACGGTGTCTGGACCTAAAAGCAGACGCAGTGGTGGCTCTTCGACCGTGGTGATGGGTAGAATCGCTTCAGCCACTCTTGACGGTTCTGACTAGTTGGAATAGTAACTTTCTCTCGCCTGTTTCATAGTGCCCACAGTGGGCAGGTAGACCTCAGAAATCTTTCCTTGTCCCATTGAGGGACCCGCCCAATCTGGTTTCATTCCACCGGGCTCAGGGACTGTAACCTTGATTCCAAACGGGGCGACTTCCTTGGAAAGTACCGTTGAGAAACCACCGACTGCCCATTTGGCACTCTGGTAAGCTCCCAGACCAGGTGATGCAATCCTTCCTCCAACTGAAGAGACTTGGAGGATATGGCCGGAGCCACTGGGAACTCCAGAGAGAGGAATCAGGATTCTAGAAATCGGAATTTATTCACAGCCGTAGGGACGCAGGCCATTTTTAGTCCAGCACAGCTTCAGTCTAGGCTTTCCCAGAGCATCCGGCTCTCAGGTGGATGGAGAGCTTATTTTATGAGTCTGCCTGATTACCGTGCTTTGATTTAGATATTGACGTATCTAAGTCTAATCCTTATCCTCTGGTTGAACGCGATGGTTTGATTTGGTGTCTTCCTGCGTAAGATGCTTACCTTCCTTCCCAAACTTGACCTTCGATCGTGAGTATCTGTCATATAATCGATAAGAACGATCCTCGTCGCGATGTTAGTCTCGAGGTCGAGTCTGGTCACGGTCTCGATCGCGGTTTCGGTCGTGGCTGCGGTCGAAATCTCGATCTCAGTCTCAGTGCTCACGGTTCCGCTGATCATCACGGCGACCACATTGATCTCGGTCTCGGCTTCGATCTTACCGGTTGTCCCCAGGGGGTCTAGAAGAAAAGTTCCGATGTCTTCGCGAGTAGAAATCGGATCGGGATTCTAGGGCCTCAATAGCCTTGGGTCAATCTTCGCATTCTCTACTGAGGTCAGTGATCCTCATTTTCCTATAAGGTGGAGGAAGCAGCCGAGAGATCTCTGTATCGATCAACGGGAAGATAGCCATCAGGATCTGATAATGCACTTGGATTCCGGCCTGCCTGGCCAGGTTGGCCTTTCGTTGGGTCATGATCTCGATCAATGCTGTGCTATCGTCGCCCATCGGCAATGTTTCGAGCATCTCTGCAGTTCGACTTCTCCAGTCGTTAAGATATATCAGGTGCGGTGTCCTTGCACGGGGAAATGCAAATAATTCCGCTGTCTTGGCGTCTTGAGGGTTGCGTTGGGGGTACTTGAGGATGCTGGAGCTGACTCCGAGGTCCCAAATTGCTGTCGCAGTGAGGACTTCCTCAGTGGGGTGCTCTTCGAGGAGCCTCTTGAAGCGATAGCCCTAACAGCTGTTTCCAAGATATTCTGATCACCCTAGATACCTTGTGGGGGTGGCTCTTGCAGAGATCGTCGTGAGTATCTTGCAGGTTCACTAGGCGGTGTCACGGCATGGTCACCATCAGAGATTTCTTCCAGAGTGTAACGTTGAGGATCTGAAGGTGTGTTCTAGTTTAGTGACGAGTGCCGGAAAGCGAAACTTCCGCCGTAGGTTTGATCAGGCTAGGCTGATACTACAGGCAGTGGTTAGGTCCCTGGAATGAGGGCCTTGTTGGCGTGTCGTGTCGTGGGGCGACTATCTGGAATGATTTTCGAATAACTTCTGCTGGTGCTCTTCTAGAAAGAAGCAATTACTGCCAATTGATGCAAATAATGTTGGGAGAATGTAATTTGTACGACGTAGAAAGACTAGGTTGGCAACGGCTGGCGTTTGAGGACACAATTGGTGGCTTATTACAAACCACGTGATGCTTTTATACCAATCATACTAGTGAATTTCCTAGCTCTCGGTCAATCAAATACCTTAGGGAAGCTCCACTATATCTTCCTAGACCTCACTCTACAATTTTCCGTCCTTGTTTTTTTTTTTTTTCCTTTTTTCAAACCCTCACAACATCAGTCGCGTGAGTATTTTCCCTCTCCTTTGTACGGGGCAGTGCCCAATACACAATACAACGGGTATAACCGCAATGCGCTTGCTGAAGCGATCATTTTGATACCGTGATTATCGCTGCAGATTGTACATACGGTTCTCCACGTGAGGGGCAAGATGAAACGGATCATTGACGGCAAGCCAGTAAGTACAACCTAATATACATATTTGTACAATACCATTAATAAATTCAACAGCCTGCTGGAACGAATGCAACCGTACCAACTTCGCCGTCGATCAAAAAGCAGGCAAGCGACTTGGTCTTTGACAACCTCTCGTCGTCGGAGGATGAGGCTGCAATGTCCAGGAAATCAAAAATGAAAACCCTGCCAGATCGGTTCATGATCACCTACAAAGGCAATACGCTCCATGCAATTATGCCACCCCTTGATTCGATTACGGGGTTGGATAACCCCCCAACTGGCACCCGAAGATTCACGCTGTATGTACTGGGATACATTCAGGCAAATGCCAAGAGCTGCGAATATGCAATTGATATCCTCACGAATCAACTACAGGTACGTCCAAACGAACACATTGTCATGTACACATACTAATGTTTACGAAGAACTGGCAAGTCATTGAGATGAACCCCGCACGTATGGTCAAGGGCAATACAGTCAGTTTGGTCCGTCGGGCAAACATTATCTCGCTGGCAATGCAAATCTGCGGCACGCCTGCTCCAACCCCCTGTACATACTGTGCAAGGAGCTCTAGCAATCCACTCTATGCAGATTGTCGCGTTATTAACGGAGAACAGAACGGTTCATGTGCCAACTGTGTATTTAACTATCACGGAAAAAGATGCTCCCTCCGTAAGGTCCATGAATCTAGTAAGTATACAACAACACGCCATACAATACATTACACTAATCATCATATAGGGCCTACACCTATGAGGGAGGTCATCATCCTGTCTGATTCCTCCTCCCCTGCCAGTTCGGAGGATGGTTCGGATGATGCTGCAGGTGCACAACAGCTTGTACGCACCACAAAGAAAACTCCTACGCCTCCCCCCGAGGCTCATAACACCAACGAGACCACATCCAGTGGTGCATCATGTATATATGTAGCAACCGAGCAGTCTGCAATTGCCATACAGAAACCAAGCAAATTGGCCACAGCTACACAATCAACTCCAATAAAGGATCATGCTACCCCCGGCCTAGGTTCGCCACAAAAGCCATCGACAAGCAAACGAAAGATTGGCAAGCTTACATTACAATCGCCCGCAGAACCTCCTGCAAAGCGAATGCAACCTAGTAGGAACAAAGAGGATACAGAAGTTGCGAAAATTGACATCAGCAAGATGTCTACCGAGGCCAAAAAGGCACTCATACAACAATTGCTCGACGCCATTTAGTATTGTATTGGTGGTTAAGGGATTTTAGTGAAGTTTACCCTATAGCGGGGAGCTGTTATTTCTTGGTCGGTTCCGTTACCCGTGCGTTCCTTCTCTGTAAAGGGTTCGAATTGAACCTTAGACATTATGGCGGTTCATACCTTTGTTAATATGAGCTTTTGACCCCCTTCAAGATGATTATTCTACTGTGTTTGTTGTGGCCATTTGATCAATTACTTCTCTTCATTTCCGGCCAGTTGTTTCGCCTTTTACGTTTCCCTGAGTGTTGTGGCCGACTCCCTCAAGCCGTCGCTATGTCGCACTACGCTTAAGCCCCTCTTAGCACTCGGTGTTTTGGATGTGGTTGTGTGTTTCCTTTCTCAACAAAGTATATTAATATATATTCAGTTTGTGCAATTTTAATACATATTTATGTACAGACCAACTTCCCATTTATACAGCGTAACAGCTCTGCTCTCTTGGTTTGCCTTTTACAATTGACTTGCGATCACGTCCACGCTCGACAGTAATTACACTGGTTCACAATCAAAGGATAACAAAATATTTACGAGAGTTTCTTTTCGTTCCCATTCAGCTAATATTTACATATATTTTACAGTCAGGAATTAGGCAGGGAATTGGGAGTAAAGGAGATACCTGTTATGGGCTAGGGCCGAGAGGCCCCGGACTACACCGGGCTATAAGTCAGAATCTCACGCTCGAGCACATGAAGCTTCACACGCAACGTGCATGAGATTCCGGCCCATGGGGCTATACCGGGCGGGACTCTCACGGAGCTATGCCTGGTGGAACCTTCTCGCCGAAGGTTCTCCAACATATCGCTGGAGAATCGCCAATACGGCCTAGACCGCCACTGGTTGGAACACGTGTACTGTAACGAGAAAGGATAAAGGGCATCCTTTTCTCCCCATACTTGGGTAGACCAATATAGGTTCCTTTCACTGGGCCTCTTGTGGGTTGCAACGAAAGGGAACCTGTATTGGTCTTTCTAAGTATAGGGGAAATAGGAGAAAATACTCAATATATCACCCCTTAGCCACTGAATAGGTGTCCTCAGCCATATCGAGACTTTGACTATAAGGGGCGCCTATAGGATCCCAACGTATGCTAGGGTGATCTTCTGCAATAGGATTTGGAGCTTGGTCGGAACGTCCATGAGTTCTATGACTAGCTAATTTAATGGACGACCTCACCTAGCACATGTCCATCACAAACCACCACTTGACATATGTGGTGATCCGCGAATCCGTTACAAACATACGTCGACTTACTCAACATGAGGCCGTCACCTAGAGATTTATGCTGCATCTTACAATACACTTTACTGGAGGAGTAAGCTACAGCATTGGTATCCTCCAAGTGATCAGGCAGAAGCGCCATCTCGCCTATGTGTTAGATATGAGCCTGATTGACAAATACGCTGTAAATGAGGAGGTCTATTTTTGCCAGTGGTCTAGTGGTAATATCCAAAACTATGCACGGCGGCATGAGAAAACTTCGCGCGCCGGGTATGAGATTCCGACCAACTTCCGTAACGAGGCCCGCTTCTCCTCGGGGTAGCTTCAGGCCCTCACGGCTTTAGCCCCTAAGAGTACGGAGTTCTTTTACTAGCCCAAACTGTGGCTCTAGCTGCTTGTGGCCTTAATTTTACCACCGGACTAACTAGAACCCCTTAAAAGAGCTGCCAGTAGCTCCTTTACCTTGGATACACCATCCCTTCACACATCTTACATGAATGGTGACACGTCCAGCCCTATTCTCCTAATGCTATCCCGTACTAACAGCAACTAGTTTATATGCCTAAGTTAAGCCATAATTAGGTTCCGTCACATGTCCCTTCCGTCGACGCAGCCATCCTCGTTATCCCCGCCAAACTCCTCTTCCCCACAGTCCTTGTCTTCCCCACCATCTTAGTTCCACATCCTCGTCTTCCCCGCCTTTTCAAAGCACAATGAGGGTGTCTTGTTGCACAAAGGATAACATTTATAACCTTGTTGCCGTGAGAGGCAAATCTCTTTGTCTAGTAGCTAATTCTCGGTATACATGTCTACTTCAAGCAAAGACTTAATACCACTACGTTATCTCCAGCATGCCTTTCAATCCCACATATGCAACCGTCAATACGGAAGGATGCAATTTGCACTATTGGCATCAAGGCAAAGGTCCTCTGCTGGTGTTTATTCCAGGTGGCGGCGGCATTGGACGGCAATATGACGCCATCTTCGAGCATCTGGACCAGCACTTCACTGTGTGTACCTATGATCGGCGGCAGACCAATGCGAGTACTGTTGAGGAGCTCAAGCCCCTCAATCCCGCGCAACAAGCCCGAGATGTCATCGCCATCATCAAGGCACTGGGCCATCAACGAGCTTCTATCTTTGGTAATAGTGGTGGGGGCGTGATTGCTTTTCAGTTCGCCGTTAGCTACCCCGAATATCTGGACCATGTCTTCGTCCATGAGGCTCCGACGACAGTTTACCTTCCGGATTCCACATTCCACTTGAACAGAGCTTTTATGCTTCTTGAAACATACCGAAAGGGTGGGGAGTCAGCAGCATGGAAAGAATTTGAAACCGAAGCGAAAGGCTATGAAAATAGTCCACCATTGTCACGACCGTCGCCGGCAGACTTGAAAAATTTCTGGGAAAATGAATTTCTCACATTTACAATATACTGTCCGGATATACGCAAGATTGTAGATAATAAGGTTTCTATTGCCGTGGCAGCGGGTGAGAAAAGCAAGGACGCCTTTTATGCTCGAACAACGATTGCACAGGCAGCTATTCTGGAATGTCAGCGCTTCATCGTTCCAGGCCACCACAGTGGTTATGAATCAGAGCCGGCTGAGTTCGCTCTGGTTCTTCTCGCTGCATTTGAAAAGATGGGATTGAAAGTTTAATAATAATGACGGGACCAGTTATTGAATAAGTCAGATATGAAATTAGTCATTAACCATTGAAATGGTTCAAGATATTAATCCTTTCCTGCGTCACAGACACATTGAATGATCTAAGTAGAATATTCATACCTCCAACGTCCCAAAAACTTAGAATGAGCCATCTTTCCGCCATGAAATCCTATTAGATATGTTAAACATGTAATAGTCCGCGATCAATAAATTATTCATACTTGGATAGTCAAGTCCAGTCAAGTCGCCGTCTAATGTGACACAGCATGACTTAGTAAGGTTTCTCGAAACCGATTGTTTAGAGAGGAGCATGGCTATTCTTGAAGGGTACTGCGGATGTGGGAGCATCTCAAAATTCTTGCTGGCCTTGAATGAGAATACGCACCACTCGTCCCCCCAAACACCACTTTGTAAGGGCCATGAGAGAGAACACACACAACAACGGGGATGCCGTGAAAAGAGAAAAACACACAAGGGATGGAATCAGCGCCGTGGTCATTTTACACAAGTTCTGAACGAGACCACTAGAGTACTTAGGAGATGACCGGCTTATATTAGAGAGGTTGAGTTGCGCTGTAGTCTTTTAGGATAGGTCAATATTATGGAGATTATCCTTCTACCTTGCTTATCACTGCGTTAATTTCTTTTATCTCTAGGCAACTCAAATCCTCCTCCCCTAAACCTAAGATCTAGGCTACAAAAAAACAACCCACAATTCGACAAATAACAAGAACACGCAAAGAGATCTAGATACGACATGTTGTCCTAACCGGAATATAGCCATGTACGAGGTAAGCGCAGTTCTCCCAGCCCGTGAGGCCATTCCATACGCGCAGCCGGGAGGTAGGCCAATCGTAGTCAAGACGCTGTTATTATTTAGCCCGAATCTCGATGTCAACTTTGCTGGTTTAATACAGATGTGAATGTCACTTTGAAGTATGTATTGAAATGCATCGTGTAAATGCACATTTTCTCATCCAAGTTGAATTCACCTTACCGTGAGCCTCATGCTCAGCTGGGCAGGTATTCTACGCCTTAGAAGTTGCGCTTGAGGCAATAGTTATCGCAAGTTTCCACTTTTGTGTATTCCAGAGGCACTCTCTGTATTAATAGCTTGTGTTGTGTAATGTTCCTTTCCAGGTCTGTTTTGCAACCCCGGCCTTGACCGGCGTGGTGAAGCTTTCGATTAGCCCCATCCTCCCACAAAAGAGTCCATAGGGCCATTATAAGGTGTCAGGTTATTTTCTATTGACAAAGTGCGGACAACCAGTCACTTGAGGCGGTCTGGTATCAACACTAATTTAGTGTGTGCTAGCACGGGGATGCACCATTTAAATAAGAATCGATAGCGCCATGGCAGGTGACACTTTGCCAGCGGTCAGAAGAGGTTGCTCTTTTTTACAGGTGGATTTAGGCACCTCTTCGGTCAATGCGGAGCTTTAAGGTTATCTTGATAGAGGTTCGACACCGAGATGGCTTATCACAACAAGAGGGAGGATTGAGGTCATAGAATGTCTTGATTTCTAGCTATTCGAAAGGAAAAGGTAGATCTTTTATATAGTCAGGATAGTTGATATCCTTCATCAGGGTAGGGTTATTAGCTGGGTTAGCTTCCGGTGGAGAGCCGGCAGCCAAGCCGGCGGGGAGCCGGTGGGGTGCCGGGGAGCCGACGGCTCCATCGGATACAGCTTTTATTGTGACATGGCTGAAGACTGCCATATAAAGCAGATGTCTCGTCGAAATTCGTCATGAGGACTGCGCCACGAAGCAATCATCGCCCATTTTTGCCTCGGATTTACTGGGACTGATTTCTTGGGCTCATGTGCGACACAGGTCGGCATCCTTTTCGTGTTTTTTGCTACTAACGCTACCATATCTAACGAGGTCTGGGTTTACAAGACCACCCAGAACACTGTATGGTAGCAAACATCACACCAGATTGTTAAACGACTTGTAATATTCTCACAACAGGCGTTTTGCATATTAACCTCGATCTTATACCTTCTTTGCCACTACCACAACAAAGTTGGGATCCTTGACATAGTCATCCCAGAACTTCAAGTCGTTTTTAACAAGGTCGGTCTCCTCCGGCCGGATAACCTGAAAGTCGACTAGCCCAAGTTTGTGAGCGATATCATCAGAAAGCGAATAGGTCGACTCCATTGACATGGCTTCAAACGAAAAAGGCGGTTGAGTCAGGCACCCAACCTTATACTTCAGGCCATGAGGAATCTCCTCAACTTCCGTAAACGTGACACCGTACTTCCCGTAACTCATATACTCAGCGCGCACACTCTTCGTCCTCACTCCGATAAACTTTCCCCCAGGCTTCAGGCCCGCAAACACATTTTCCCACATGCCCCTCAGGTCCGATATGGACGTGGCATGGTCGAACACCCAGTTTGCCATGCTGATGTTACATCCCTCTGGCTGCAAGGCTCCATCCTTGACTTGCTCAGCCAGCGGCCGCGTTATGTCAGCCTCAAACCAGTGGATGCGGTCTTGCCGGCCCAGCTGTTTCTCGACATCCTACCCGGCACGCATCATCTTAGGCGAGATGTCGACAACGTCGACAACGGCAGCACCAGCATCGACAGCGCGCCGAGCGTGGAGGCCGTTGCCGCCGCCGAGGTCAAGGACCTTGAGACCACTGCAGTCACCTAGGGCGACGTGGACAAGCTGGGCCTCAAGCTTTGAACAAGGGAGCTCCTCTACCGAAGTATATTTCGGGGCGAAAGTATCGTACTGTGTTTTCTCAGCGGAGATCATTGTGATAGGATGTGAAGGCAAGCCGTAAATTGAGCTTGCAGTACAGTTCGTGGCTACTGTGCGCTTTTTAACCATGGGAACCCCTGCTCCGACGTGGGGGTTTGTTATTCGCTGACGAGGTTTGAAGGGTTACCAGTCATATATTTACTACCCTAGTAGCCCAGCCCAATAATTACCTCAACTGCCTGCACTAGAGGTAATCATATGGGAATAGGGAGGTTAGGGTTTCACGTGTGAATTCGGAGGGAAACTGTGGTTCAAAACAGAACAAAAATGACACATATGATAGAACGAGAAAATTTCAAGCAAATGAGCCTAGTTCCATATTTCTTTCTATCCTGTGGAACAAGTTATCGTGGTTTGGGATATTTAATGGGCTGTGGATGTCTCGGCTCACAGTTAATTCAATCAGGTTTAGCGCGGCGGCTATCCTAAAAACAAAGAGCAGGCACACTGTGGGAATTGCACAAATAAAGGCAAACTTGTACCTAATTTTTAGTTGATGTTCACTCTTCATAATTCTTTACCGCTTTCGCCTCCTCATCCTACACATTTCAAATCGGAGTAAGTTGATGCCGTACCAAAGGATGAGAAGCATTCGGACACCTGATACCAAGGTCATGACAGGCTTGGCAAATGCCAAACCTACCGCCATTGCAAATACCACAGTGGAAGTGAGGGGAGTCGGTGGGTACGCTCAACAGACATGCGCCACACCAACGCAAGTGCTCAGCAAACGGCACAAGGCTGCTCGCTGTTGCATCGTCATCTTCGTTTAGATGGATGCCTTGCCCTTCTAGATGAAGAAGAAGTAGTCCTGATACTTGCGAGTTGCCACAACGCTTAGCCCACTAAAGTGGAGTCCGGCCAAATCCGTCCTGAGAATTGACACGGATACCATCGACAGTGAGCAAGAGTTGGACGATATTCACGTGGCCGTTTCTTACCGCAGAAAAAAAAGAGGTTGAGCCATGCCAATCAGTGGTATTTACTGAAGAGTGATCACTGGCAAGTAATGCTTCAACGACTTGGACGTATGCCTTCCTGCAGGCGACAACCAATGGTGTCCATCCAACGTGATTTGCTACTGTCAGGTCTGCCCCCTTCTCCAGCAGCAGCTTGACCACCTCTAGGTGGCCACTATCTGAAGCTGAGTTGAGTGGGGTCCATCCGCCATTGTTCGCAATGGTCAAGTCTGCTCCATTATCTAGCAACAGCTTGACTATTTCTAAGTGGCCATTGCTTGAAGCCGAGTTGAGTGGGGTCCATCCGTCCTTACTCGCAACAGTCAAGTCTGCTCCCTTCTCTAGCAGCAGCTTGACTACCTCCAAGTGACCATTGCTTGAAGCTGATTTGAGTTGGGTCCATCCGTCGTTATTCGCAACAGTCAAGTCTGCTCCCTTCTCTAGCAGCAGCTTGACCACCTCCAAGTGACCATTGCTTGAAGCCGAGTTGAGTGGGGTCCATCCGTCCTTACTCGCAACAGTCAAGTCTGCTCCATTATCTAGCAGCAGCTTGACCACCTCCAAGTGACCATTGCTTGAAGCCGAGTTAAGTGGGGTCCATCCGTCGTTATTCGCAACAGTCAAATCTGCTCCCTTCTCCAGCAGCAGTTTGACTACCTCCAAGTGGCCACTATCTGAAGCTGAGTTGAGTGGGGTCCATCCGTCGTTATTCGCAACAGTTAAATCTGCTCCCTTCTCCAGCAGCAGTTTGACTACCTCCAAGTGGCCACTATCTGAAGCTGAGTTGAGTGGGGTCCA
>CAKNEU010000091.1:0-121914 GCA_930272665.1 Mariannaea elegans
ATTATATAAAGGTAATAGGGTATCCTTTTAAATAAGAGCTATTAATATATAATAGTTAGGTCTAAGGTTAATATAAATTAGATAGTTTTAGTTTTATATTAGTAGAGAGAATAAGCTATTAGGAGGTTTTAGTAATATAATATAGGGTATTATATTTAATAATATACTAAAAGTAAATTAGTATAATTAAGTTATATTAATAGCTAAGGTAGCTAGAGTTCTATCTAATATACTAATAAGTATATTTATATACTAAGATATAATAAGGCGGTTTATAAGGTTTACTAAGTAAACTAAGTAAACTTTGCTGGGGGTTTATATAGGTTTATAAGTAATCTAGAGTGAACTCTACTATAGTTGGTTGGTTTTTTGTGGGGGTGCTATTGTACGTGACGGGAGTGTATTCAATTTGTAATATTATAGCCAAATCCAGCAGTTGGTAGTTGCCATTTTGGGCGCAAAGGGTAATATAAGGCACCTTAGTTAACACTAGATAGCTAGCTTCCTATACTATAACCTATAAATTAAAATACTTAGAGTAAAGCCAATTGACTTAAAGAGGCTAAATGGTGTAAATCTATATGCAATTTGCTCCTTTTTTTACCTCTTAAGCCAATTAGGAATTAGAGAAATAGCCCCTTGCAATCGTTAGAATATAGATAAGATTGGAATCTTCTAAGGAGTTAAAACTAATGGACTTATTATTAGCTAATTAGAACTTAGGTTAATAATAAAGAAATACCCTAGCTTATATTAATAGTTATTAATTCTTAAGGGTATTTCTGCTATTAGCTAATTACTAGACCCCCTAGTTGTCTTTAAAGGTAAAGATATATAATACTAATAGTTTCCAGAAGAAATAGACTTTTTAACCAATTGGAACTTTATATCTTCTCCAAAGAGTTGAACTTCTAATAATATTAGCCTTAAGTAGCTATAAAAGATCTTTATTTTAAGCTTAAAGACTTAAATACCTAATAAGAAGAGACTTCTTATTTTAAATAAGTATAAATTACATATAACTATTAATTTTATACGGCTTTATATAGCCAATAGGATTTAGTTATTATATTTTCTACCTCATATAAGCCATGTTCTTCAGCCTCTTAATATTGCAGTCTTTGGGCCTCTTAAGACTGTATATCGAGCTGCATTAACACTAGCCAATCCGGATCCTGATACAAGCCCAACTAGGAAAGAGACCTTTCTTTATTGCTTTTTTGAGGCAAGGAATGTAGCATTTAGTGAAAAAAATATAAAAGCTGGTTGGCTAGGAGTAGGGTTGTGGCCATTTAATATTAAGAAGCCATTGGGTAGTAAATATATTATTGAGGACCCCGGCGAATCGATTGTAGTTGAATTAGGCAATAAGACACCGCTACCAACAAATCAGAAGTCTAAATGCAACTAAATAACAACTCCTCATCATTTAAGCAACTTACATTCATTAGCTATTTCAGTATTTAAAGATAACTATAGTAGCCCCTCCGTATGACAGCTCTTTCGAACTATTGGCAAAGGATTGGATGAGCTAGCTCATGAAAGTGCTATATTACGGGTTGAAAATGAAGCTCTGAAGAAGAAATTGAACCTATCAAAGAAGAGGAAAAGAGCAAAAGTACAAAAAGATCCAAATAAGCTCTTTACATCCATTCAGAATGTTATAAATATATGGGAACAATTAGAGGCTTCTGAGTCAGATGACTTAGAATAGGCAACTAATTACTATTTTGAATGGTTGTTTTTTCTTGTATTTAGTTTAATTAGCCTTTAATCTTTAAGGAATTTCATTTAATTAACCAATTGGATGTCTGTTGGCTAAAATATCAGTTGGAATGTAATAGCTGCATTTAGAGCTTGTGTAAGTGGGCCATGGCCAAAGCCTATCATAGCCAACACTAGGGCAGCCAACTTACCTTAGGGTTATTAGGGCGGTGCTAGACTGAGGCTGCAAGGGGGTAGGACTTACCTGCTGTTATTATTATTATTGTTATTGTAGTTGCTATTGAGAAAAGAAGAAAAGGAAGGAAGTTTAGCGGGGATTGAAGGGTTCTTATAGTTCCCTGGGGATAACTTACTTAATTAGCCCGATGCCTAGCTGTCTACTTGCAGCTGCCAGGAGGTGCTTGTAACTGCTACCTGCCTAAACCTAGGGGCAATGCCGATTAACTAGTATAACCCCAGGACAAGATACAATCGAGCAATAAGAGCTAGTACTTACCCTTGTAGACTAAGGCCGAAAGCCTAGCTTATAACCCTAGGGAGCCTTGGGGTCTTGGGGAGATATTGCTTGGGGTTTTTTAGATGTGGATAGACCAATTAACAAGATGATACCCCAAGGAATCTGAAGGGCGAGAGGAACGTGCCATTGGACCTGTCCGTATGGGGCGAAGCCGCCGGCGAAACCAACCCAATTCGAAGTCATTGTGCCAAAAGCGAGGCCTACGCCATTGAGGCCACCGATGAGACCCCGGACTTTAGGTGGACTTATCTCAGAAAGGTAGACTGGGACTGTGCCGCTCAAAGCTCTATTAAAAAATGTTAGGCCAATAGCTCGCGCCCAAGAGAATGATTTGTTTTGGGTTGAATCTACCCAACAGCGATTCCTGCAAGGATACGTCCAGCAAGGAACATGCCGAAATTAATAGCGCTGGTCTGAATGGCGCAACCAATAGTAACGATGATGCACTGGAGCTGCATAAATCGAATGCGTCCCAAACTGTCGGCTATGAGGATCTGGGTGATGGCACCCAGAGCTTCTCCCGCGATATAATTATATCGAAACAACCTGCCAGACATCCCATAGCATCAGCCACCGAAACCTCGCAATCCGTATTTCAAGGGCGCTTTGAACTTACAGAGCCTGTGAGTGCATTCGACGGATGGTCCATGTACGCAATCCAGCTATCATGTGCAATGGCTGTCCCAGAAGTGGTTGGCAATCCTTAACTATCAATAGAAACAGGGTCTAAGGGTCACACGTACTGGTTGTCGCGATTCCAGTATCGAAACCCTATCACATTATAAGTAATGTATCGGATTCCCAGGGTCTCTAAGCTACATAAGTAGAGAAATGTGCCCAAGCAGGCGAACATGGCGATGAAGAGGGTGTATCGATCCTTCATCTTAGCGCGTGGTAATTATTGATTGTGTATGCACGAAAAGAACCAGCAAATGGAAACGGATTTCAAGAGGGAAACGTCATGTCCAGTCAGAGAAATAGTTAAATAACGATGATACAAGTCATACGAGCCCAGGTCACGATTTTTTCGCACCATCGGACCATGGCTGTTGGCGTTTTCCAAGATACCTCACATCCCAAAGCCTTTGATGCTACACCCAAGGTATCCGGGGGATCATCCTACCGAATAAGCCTGTGACCCTGTTCCTTGGGAATCCCAGATCTCACCCCGCAACTTACCCCGCGTTGAAGTGGAATCGAGGTCATGCGTAATTACAGATGCTCCATCATTGATTAATAAACCTGGTTCATAGCGGATCATCTCGCTTAAGTTATACCTCGAACCGGCACAATGATGAGCCTTGACATCAGAACATCGGCCGATCAGGATTTGAAGTACAAGAGATTGAAAATTGAGTTGACTTCTTGAGGACTAAAAATTAATCTGCCCAACCACTTCATGCTTTAGTGTTCGACATCCCACTACCCCCTTCTTTGTGTAAATTACCTCGAAGTTATGGTAGCCAACAGAGTTAACGGCGTCAATGGCGCAGTTCGCAGTCTGGAAAACAATCGCGCCAAGATAATCGTGGACGCAGCTGCGGCTGGAGGCTACGCTATCCCGGCCGTGTGCTGCTACAATCTTGAAGCTGTCGTGGCAACCGTACGAGCAGCCGAGGCAAAAAAGTCTCCAGCCCTCATGCAACTTTTTCCCTGGTCAATTGAATACGCGGACGGCCTTTTGCTTCACGCTGCGGCCGAAGCAGCAGAAAAGGCATCCGTCCCGATTGGCGTTCATATGGATCATGCACAGTCTCTAGAAATCATTAGACGGTCGGCGGATCTGCAGGGATTTGACGGAATCATGATCGACATGAGCCATTATGACAAGCAAGAAAACCTTCGCCTCACCAAAGAACTAGTGCGGTATTGCAACGAGCGTGGGATAATCACGGAGGCTGAGCCCGGTCGCATCAATGGGAATGAGGATGGTATTGCAGACACAGGCGATATGGAAGAGATTTTGACGGGTCCGGAGCAAGCCGAGGAATTTGTGCCCTGTGGCATTGATTGGCTTGCACCAGCATTCGGGAATGTCCATGGCATATACGGTCCAAAGGGCCCTCAGCTAGATTTCCCGAGGCTGAATAGTGTCCGGGAGGCTGTCGGGGACCGCGTCCGGCTTGTTCTTCATGGAGCCCATGAAGATTACTTTCAGGAGGAGCTTTTACGCAAATGTATCAAATATGGTATGGCTAAAGTCAACATTAACGGCCCTGTGGCTGCGGCTTGGACTAAATGTCAAATTGAGCGAAGTGGAAAGGTACCTCTTACTACTCTTGTGGAGGAGCAGACGAAAGCCATGCAAGACGTTATAGAGTACCATATGGATTTCCTTATGTCTACAAACAAGGCGATATAGATATAGAATACTAAGAGTATTAGAGTCTTTAAGCAGTCTTTGTATACTTTGCCGCCTTTTCCTTTTGGTTCTTGGTATCTCTCATATCGCGTCTTTATTACTACCGTCTTATGTAACTTCTTCATTGTCAAGGCGCTACGGTGTAAAAAAAAAACGCCGTCTGAGATTTTAGTCGATGGAGTATTGACAGTGTCTAAATACCGCGTAGTATAGTATGCGTCCCTTCATAGTCGCTTATATCATCCCGTTCCCTATCTATCCAAGCATATTATTTTAGTGGGCGAATGTGTGGGAAGCAGGAAATATTTCCAAAGGAGGGGAAAACAATTGTTTTCTTCCAGTGTTGGGGGTTTGGGGGTGGCATACCCATGGGCAAAGTAGCAGCAATAGACAGTTGACGCCTAAGAACCCCGAAGAATCCATGCCACTTGCATGAGAGCGGCGGAGAATTAGAGCATCAGATGAATCCGCCTATTGGTTCGAGCAGGTCAATATACTTAGCTGTAATCAGTGGGTTTTGACCCTAAGATAAAACAATAAAATGGGTGCGCCAGCCAACACGGCCGTATTAGGTAAGTGCTTGATACGGTTTTATATAGATATAGGCCAGCAGTATGTTCTGATTGCTATACAGATTACAAAAAGATGCAATGCAACTCACCTTTACTGTTTTGGTTTAACCTCGTCGGGCAGAGCGGCAACCGACAAACTATTGCTACACTAGCGGGCTGGGCCCATAGCGCCTGTCTGGTATCGCTGTCGCTCAACGTTGAATGAGGAATAGTACACGCAAAAGCATCAATAGATTCAACGACATGCATGATATTGCTCCTATTTCTAACCCATGTCCGGTCACCATTTGTTCTCGGCATTCGGAAGTTCCTCAGCTGACACTTGGCATATCCACGTCAGGGCTATCGCCTCAACCTCACTAACCGGTAGTAGCCTTAGTGGCTGCGATTCGCAGCTGATGTAGGCCTAGAACCGTATCATTTAGGCGCTTTCTACTAAACGGAGCTAAATGCCTGCAAATCGGGCTTGCCTGGGCACACGCATCGGGATGTAGAGAGCACCAGTCAGGTTAGATCTTGCTGCAGTGATGCTTCTGGATGCACAATAATTAGTATAGATAATTTTGAAAGCCTTGTGTCTACGTCCCCATTTGGTTGATTCTGTCATCAGATAAGTAACGGCATGCCCTCTCAAGTTCCTTTGATTTACCTTTGAATTGTCCCTCTCAATCACCACCAATCTTTTTGTATTAAATCCCACTTCTCGTTTGGGGCCATTCATTAGCCTAATCATGACTGCTTGGCAATCCCACCGTCCCCTTGCAAAGGGAAAGGGTAGCAAAGGATGGTCCACAGTCTATCCCTTCTCTGCCGCATGGCATAAGGGCCAATTTTTTGTCGCGTACGTCCCAAGCAACAGTCCCCGCATCCACGTCGCCCGAATGGATCCGAGGGTATCGGAGCAATTTGAAAACGGCGTATCGTCTCCCGCAAAAGACGACTCAAACAAAGCCCTCCGGCCGACAAATTGTGGGCCAGCTCTGGCGAGTGACGGGGAAACCCTTCATCTTGTATACCAGATCGAAGATCGGAACGATGAATCCGTCAAGCACTACCTCCTCCACTTCGCTTACAACGAGGCAAATAGCAAATGGAAGAGACTTTCTGATCTTCAGCTCGGTGATTATCGCCCTGCAGAGGCTGTGTCGTTGTTCCATAGCAGGGATGGTCTCGTGTGCGCGATAGCCTTTTGGGAAGAGCAGCGAGGCTCCCACCATATGATCGCCACTTCATTCTACCGCAATAATTCTTGGGAGAGCATCCAGTTGATAAATGAGACAACAACGTGGGAGCCTACGATCTGCGAGATCAACGGCGTTTTGACCATCATTTTTTCAGCAAGCGACGATCAGTTACAGTTGCTGGCATCGCAATATGTCAACGGCAGTTGGAGACGCGGTTTCAATCTCCCCGAATGGAGCCAGCAGGGTGTCAGCGCAGCCACTCATCGGGACACTGCAGAAGTGCAAGATGTGACGTATATTGCTTTCCGTGGGAAATGGAATAGCCTCGAGGACAGAACCAGCCCTGAAACTATTGTTCTCAAAGAATGCATTGGGGACAATTGGGGCGGCCCTAGTCTCAGTCTCAATTGCAAGAGCAGTGAAACACCCGCGATTTGCGTAGGTGGTGGCTATTTCATGTGTGTCTACCAGCATGAAGATCTTGATTCTGGCTTGTGGTTCAATCTCAAGCCGTTGCCGGGATACTCCTTCAAACTTGCAGCCGTCATTTGCCGTGTGCCGGCAATCCATCCGGTTGTTGACGAGGACCACAATGCCCCTTACTTTACAAGGACAAACCACCCTCTCTGGACACGTGAAAGCAATTGCGCTATTCCAGTTGCTGTCGACATGCAACAAGACACCATTGAGCTGGCCGTGCAGATTGAGCCTGATCTCCAGAAAAAGAGAGCTCGTTTGGAACTATTTGGCAATGAGGCAGATAATTTCACTGTCAAGTTGAGCATCTCTCTTCCCGACTTCCCTAATGCTCTAGACTTTTCGTCTTCAGCAGATGAAGTTACTTCGATGGGGCCAGTTGTTCGCAGGGTAAACATAGAAAAACGCCAGTTTTTCCCTGGGGTTTCTTGGGATAATCAGCCGTGGGGATTCAAAACCGATTCCTGTCAAGTAACTATTACTCATAAACAGTATGTTTGAATTGTTCTTCACTTTGACGTTGGATACTGACACGAGTTAGGCACGAAGGAGGATCCTTTCGGATCCCTCTGGAGATCTATGCAGTTTCTCCGCACGTACATCCTTACCTTGCATTAGAGGGTTTACCTGTAGATCTTCTTAGATTCGCGTTGCTTCCTCTCTTCCGTCTCCGGTCGGAAGCCCCAGAACTTCACGATTATCCTTCCATGGCTACATGGAATGTTCACCACAATACAGGGTTCAAGTACGACATCTATGGCGGCGGCTTTTCTTTCTGCGCCGGAGCTGGTTACTCTTTTGACCTCGAGAGATTTTTGGCCTACTGGAGAACGGTGCATACAGATGAGGGGAAGCAGCGGGTCGCTCTCACTTTTCTGCATCAGCAACCTCTGCTAAACTGCATCGATTGCACTGCCATCACTTCTGTGTGCATTGGGTTGGGCCATACCAGCCTTGCAGACAGAGATACCCACATTCCGCACTTCTCAGCCCCTGTTGGCTGGATCAAGCCGACGTCTCTGATTGGAATCAAGGGGCGAAACACCAACAATCCTTTTTTCAAAGGGATAGAGAAGTTGAGGTATATTGTGGATAAGGACGATCCAGTATTGACAGAGGAAAATGCTAGTTGGTCGTCGTTCACGACACATATCTTCCTCGAGTATCGAGGGAAGATTTATGATGCTTGTGCTGGCCCAGCTGTGGGCACTGGTACTTTGAAGCAATATTTTGAGTCGGCAATAGAATACGACTCGAACAAGCTTCCGGCTGAATTTAAGTCGGAACCCTTCAGCAGATATGAGCTCTCGGATGATGGGGAGACCACTAAGCTAATTCGTGATGATAAGGGCAACAAGAAGATATTTCATTATCCAACGGATTCCAGCGTGTCTTGCGAGTACACAAGAAGCCACCACATGACAAATGAGCATGCAGGATTCCTAGGTGGTGTTGAGAAGCGTCTCTTCGATATGGCGAAGTACCGCAGTAAGGAGACGAAAGAAGATCCACTGTTCAAAGATCTCAAGTATCAATCTGTACAGAATTTGAACTCTCGCCTGAAGGCAAAACTTGCCACTGTCAGAGAGTACTCAAACATCAACGATCTGTTCTCTATTCCTGTTCTATTACCACAGGGTGGAAACAAGCCGAAGATGCTTGGTCAGATGGAGTATGGATTTACCTTGGATCGCGAAGGCTCGCCTGCGAAGTTGCATTTGATCATGCATATTGGCGCAACGGCTGGCGATGCCGAAGCGTCGTTCATGAGCCAGAAGGAAAGTCTGAAGAACATTGAGAACCTGGTTAGTCTATCCATTTGAGAAATCCCCTAATCTGCCTACTTACCAGAACCAGACTATTTCTACATCTGTCGGAGGGTTGAATGCTGCTATTTCCCAACACGGCATTGACGACAAGAGTCCCCTTTCTATGCTTCTCACGCTTGTTCACTTCGAAGCCTTTTGGTTCGCCATTTCCACTTCCGGCCTTAATAAATCCGACATTGGAACTATCGTCGGATTCCTAGTTGACAGCATCAAACAGGGACCGTCCGATGAACCCCTGCCAAATTACGACTTTAAACTTGGAGATGAGCTTGACGAGGACTACAACCTCAAGCTCAACGGCGGCCCGAAAGTCATACGGCTCGAAACTCGCAATCTTCTCGACTGGGACTGGGTGCATTCGACGGGAGCTGTTTTCCTTCGGAGGTGGTGGTTCGATAAAGAGATCGGAGACCATGTCAAGTATCTGAACTTGGAGATCATACCGATGTCGGTTGGATCTTGTACAATCAAGTTTATATTTCACGACTTCTACTTCAGGAGGGTATCGCGCGATACAGATTTTGTGGTCAACTAGATGAACTTGGCCGGAGGTAAATGGTCTTGCACTAAGTTGCTCAGTGAAATCGTCCGTAGGAATATTTACTTGATTGATTTCTACAGAGATTCAGTTTGAAATTACAGCTATACACGCATTCGTTACGGCCCGCTAAAGGAAAATTTGATAGCTGCGTTCTGTTTCATTGAAGATCATGTTAACCTAGTTTGTGACTCCAATCATTTGAGTTAGTGTTGCAAAAGATCGACAAAATTGATCGCATTTTACCTTAACAGACCGGTGACAGGAAAACCAAAAAGAATAATTTGGTATCTACCACTATTACTCCTGCTGCTGAGACGTGACGTTAATACGTGTACCAATATCCAGAAGTCAACAAGCAATCACAAAATTGACCCTAACGGAACTCCACAGTGCTGAGAGTTGAGTGGGAGGAGGCCAATTCCAAAGACGAAGTCCGGCGGACTTTGGCACCAACGTGGTGGTGGTAGGAGTTTACAAGCAAATACCGGCGGACTTATCAAACGAGGAAGCGTCTATAAAGATTATAAAGCTACCATCGAAGAAAGTTTAGTGTGAAAAAGTTTCTCTAATATATAAAGAATGAAATATGTCTCGCTTCCTTAGCGTTCTCAGCTGATATCGCCATCCTCTTCTGCATAACACATACGCACTTCTTCTAAAACCATCATGATGACCGATCCAAATCGCCTTCCAAAAGTGGTTCCTTTCACTATCCATTTAAATTAACTCCAGCGACCTCATCTTTCTTACATATTAGATTCCCTTTATAACGGTTAGCGTAGTATAACTCCCGAACAATAGACCTCTAACCGTTAGGCTAAAAAGATCAAACAATTTAGCTTTATCCACTAAATTGCACCACACAATAGCTTATAAGGGATATCTTTAAGATTATCTCCCCTTCCGTCATAGACGGTCTTTAAGCTTTATAAGCTCTCCTCTTAGGCCAATTCTCTGCCGTCGGCTCGGCGCTTGGCTGCACTTGTCTCTTGCTTCTGTGATACGGAATTTGACAAGATATGCTATTGTTGACCCCCAAGGTTAGAGCTAGCTAGACTCCACCTTGTGAGCCTAGCCTAACGTGGTCACAGACCCAGGAGTCGAACCTGCAGCCTCCACACAGCTGGACCCGTAGTGTAGCCGAATAATTGTGACGGTTAGCGTGGTGTAACTCCCGCACAATAGACCTCTAGCCGTTAAGCCGAAAAGATCAACCAATTCAGCTTAATCCACTACACTGGACCAAACCACACAATAGCCTATAAGGGATATCCTTACACCCTTTAAATTGACTTCTACAACATTTCCATCAGTCGGGGCTTGCAGGTTTCCCCAGCCTTGACAGGCTCAATAAATGCCTTCCCGGCATCGATTATATAGGATGCTAAGCTCACGATTCCTCTCTGCAGTAAACCTGGATGTTGCACGAACAATCTCAAATCTTGACTTCTGATCCATCCTCTACGTGAGGCTAAACCAGTGTGTTGGTGAAATGGACCTACCCTGTAGCTAAAAAGCTTATTATCCTATTGGTCAGGTTAAAGTCCGGCTTCCTTTTGCAGTATAAAGAATGCTCGGGAGGATCATGCCTTTAAAACATACTCATTTTGCCCCTTGACTTTGACTATTTTACTTTGATTTTGATATGAACCATTCAATCCTATATTTATTTCTTCGGATATCTTATTTTCTCGTTGTTTACGCGACCAAATTCCGTCGTGGCCATCTCCCTCGGCTACCCCTTTGTCGTCCTCGTCCCTCTCCTCACCCAGCCAACGGTGCTTTTGGGGTGGTGTTTTGGCTCCCTCACCCAACAAAGTAGACTAAGTTGAACAAGGACTAGATCAAATCGAAAAGTCGACAGGATCGAATCAGCTGAAGAGTGCGAAACAAGGGCTTGGAGTGAAGGTCAGTGCAATGATCGCAGAGTTTCTTATTAATCATCTGTTCCATCTCCAATGGCATCGAGTTGACACCAATTGAAGTCTTCTACAACTTTAGCTACCCATGTCATTAATCTCAAACTGAAGTGGGTGTTTTACAACCGACTTCGTGGGGATTATGCAAGCTTTCCAGTTGGGCCATGGTGCTGTACGTGGGCAGGGACGCAACGTGAACAGTTGACAGGAGTGAGATCTTGCGGTGAAGCACCAAAACCCCGAAACTCCAAGGGTTTACTTAAATATCAGGCAGCGGTTAAAGCATCATTATTACCGCAAGGACCAAGGTAATGATTTACATCCTCAACCAACTAGTATTGGCATAGTGCCACATCACAATTCCCAATGATTTACCCAATATGACCTCTAGTTGAGCCTGAGTACAGATTGAAACTTGATTCAGTGATGGAGACGCTGAGGATTGTTTAAAACCACAGCCAACGATGCTAACCTATTCAGCTCCACACTCAGGGAAGACATAATTTATCGCATCTTCTTGCAGCAAAGCGGATTCAACTGAACAAATTATGGAGAAGAAGAATATTCATCTAAGAAGTCAATTTAACATGTTCGTTTGCTAAGTTTTGACAGAAGTGAAAGGTACGCGAAAACTACTGTCCCCATCTCGGTTTCAAGTTTGAAAGCCAAAACAATCCAAAGTTGGTTGCAATTATAATTATCCAATGTAGTCCCGTATTTCAACGAGAGGCGTCATGACATTCATTTATATCAGGTACAAGTCAACCGCCTTCGAGTCCCGATCATGTTGCCACCCTTTGGAAGAGTAAATGTTCAGGTATCCAACTCTCTGAAAGACATATTCAGAGTGCCGAACATGGTCAGGCTGTCTGGATAAAATACGCAGGTCTGGCTTCCTCAGCACCAACGCACAGTCGTCGTCATACGCGTTCATTGTATTTTCTTTAGTGCAAAGCCTTAGACAGACAACCTCTGTGAGTCCCAATTTCTCAAACTGATACCCATTGTCAGGCTGGAAACTGTGGGCTTCAGAGTCCGGACTCTCTTTTCTCAACCAAGCCTTCTCACCTGGACCGGAGAAAGAACATTGTAAAGTCATAATATGACCAGAAAGACAAATATATCCGTATTTAATCTCACCAAAGGGGTTATGTCCGCTGGGAGGACACTCGGTGCGAGCAGGGTCAACTTCCACAAAAAACCTGTCTTCTTCAAAACTCTGACTACCCCAACTCACCCCACGATGGACGCTGACCCAGCTCCAGCTCGGCGCGGTATCGTTGTCGAGTTGCTCATCGGATTCCTTCTCCACGGGATACCAGCGAAGACCATTGAGCAAATCTTTCTCCCACAGCCCAGCGAGATACCTCCCAGTCATTTGTCCCGTCAGCTTGATAGCCAGGCCTGCTATTGCGGGAAGACCATCCGTCTTTTGAGTGATCCGCTTTGCCGAATATGATACAACCAGATCTCTCCAAAGCTCATTGTGCAAGATAGACTGGTTGCTGGTGGAGAATGACCACCTGGAATTATGTTGCGGAAGTTGGAACCTACGCTTATTTGGTTCAGGAATGTGTTTGTGCCCCATCCTGAGGATCCGCCGAGGTGGAAGAAGAGTATCTCCCTGGTGGTTTGACAAAGCCCCGCATTCGCAATTCATGCAAGTCAAGCAATCAAAAACAACCTCGTCCTTGGTGAAATGAAGGATACGAGTAGCCAGCGCTCGTTCCTGAAAGCACCATGCGCGGTAGAACAGTGGATAGTTTGAGGAATCGACCATTCTACCGGCGGACATGGGATTGATGAAGTCTTCGAAGTGAGGCGACTTCATTCCCCAACCGAACGCAGCATGGTCGAGAGATTCTCGTCCATATATCTCAAAAGGTTGTCCATCTGGGAAAAATCCAGTCTGAGAAATGAATGGCCTTTTCGAAGTGAGGAATCCAGACTCCCCATCTGGAAACCCAGTGGCAGCGACGATTAAGTGAGCTCCTTCATAAATCGAAGCCATCTTTGCCGCCTCAATTTCCCAGTCTTTCCGATCATCTTGAATAATACACAAGGAGTCGATCCAGACGTATCTTATCCCAAGACCTTGGGCAAGTCTCACCGCATCCTTGAAAGTGTTTGAGAGCTGATTGTAGGGAATCCTCAGCTTGAATTGACTGATTGATTCCCTGGTCAACAACAGGTTATGGGTTTTACCCCAGCAATGAGACAAGGCAATGTAGGGCTCTTCTCTGGGTTGCGACTCATCAATTTCAAGCAGACGAATATTCATGACATCTTTAGGGTCAATGCTGATGACTCGTTTAGGGAGTCTCCTCTTGATGGATGATTCAGCGTCGAAACAGATAGGATGATTTTGTTGGCACGCTTTTATCCAGCCTTGAATCGTATCCAAAAGCGGCTGAGAGCTTGGATCAACCGTGACATGTCGAGCTGGACCTCCCTTCCAGTGGAGAGCATCCTCACCTGGCCAGTCTTTATCCATGAAGCTGCCAATAGTAGGCCAGGGGCACCGCGCGCCTAGGAAAGTTCAGTAAATTTTAAAAGAAAAAAAGAAAAAAAAAAGATGTGTGGTCATACCAGGCAAGACATAGAGGTCGTATTCTCCAATCCTTTCGAAATCACCCATAGACGGAGCCCAGAAGTCCGCTACCCATTCTGGCTCATCAACTCGATCCAGTTCCAGCTTCATAGCGTTTCCCTTACAGAATGTGATACCAAGACGGAATGCAGGATCGCTAAAGTCCAATCCTTGAGGGTTCAGTTTTATTAGGATTTCCTTTAGAAGTAGGCAAGTCTCGCAGCCGGCAGCGGCTGACTCGGAAATATCCGTAATTTCTGTCTCAATCCTCCACGGCGTGTAGTCCGCCCGGATAGTCGTCGCCCAGGCCGGCACATCACTTGTATCCTCCCCAGCCAGAGCGGCTCTCGCTGCATTTTCATGACCGCTAGCATCGTGCATCCAGATGCGCCCTATGGGCACCGTGACATTAGCGGAGCCCCCGTAAAGGTTGTAGCAAGAGTGACAGAATTTTGGATCTTCTTTGATTTCGTTTATGGTTTGTCCATCCGGAATAGGGGACTCTCTCAGGTGTAGTATCGCCATATTCGTTGTGCTACTATCGTAAATGCCGTGATGTTCTTGAGTTTTAGAAGTGCTAGTAATAAAATTAGATGAGAAATAATTTTTTGTGCATGAACGCGGGGTTTCTCAGATGCTGACCATTCTTGGCCCCCAAAAGGCCAATATCCGGCACGACTCCAAAACTCACCTGATAGAGCCAAGATTGAGCTTCTATTGCCTCATCTTCCTACTTCCTACTTTGTATTTTATCAATATGGAGCGGAGAGCTATTGAAGTGCGACCTATACAACCCATATGCCAGCTCTTATGGAGCCATCGCTAGACAGTATCAAATTGTTATCAGTGGCACGAGAAGTGAATATGATCGGGAACGTTGTGCTTCCTTTTGGAGATGGCTAGGGCGGAGGAGCAGCCGTAACGACTAGGGGAGGGACATTGAAAGAAATGCAAGTCAGCCGGCTGATAAAAGGCTAAAATTCCGGGATAGAGGCTGCATACTGACAAGTTAATAAGTAAAAGCTGAGGTGAACATGGAGACCGCAGACAGCGTAAAAAATTAACTATCAGCTAAGTGTATAATATAAAGGCCTTGGAGCGGGAGATGTGCAACCGAATGAGGTCCGATTGAAGATAGGAAAATGAGCGCATAATATTCAGAGGGGGTGCCGGCCGCTCGGGGCAAAGTGCTTCTTCCACTTCCTCCCCCCGCTGTAGCGCGAGTTTTGACAGGTACAATTATCTTTCAAAAGTCTCCGTCAGCCGCTCCACAACCCCACAAATTCGCGACACGGTCGCGACTACCCCCTCTTCTTCTACCCTTCATAACTTCTTATCGGTATGTCGGAACATTGATCTTTTGGTACCATTTTATCCGGAAATCGTCAACCTAACCATGAGTGGTCTCCTGAAGCAAAAGGAGCAATGGTGGCGATGCTGGAGACAGGTGTGTCCCTAAGTGCAGTCGGCCGCGCGTTCGGGACCCGTCACAGCACCGTCGCCTACATCAGAGATACGTTTAATGCCACCGGCAGCATTGCGAATCGACCTCGTTCAAGGCGGCCCTTGCTTCTTAATAGGGCAGAAAGACGTTGTGTTATGCATATAATTTGCAAGGACCGCAGTATCTCGTGGGATGTATTAGTCTCTGAGTTCGATGGTCGCGTAAGCATGTTGACAATCCGCCGTGTCGTCAAGTTCTATTATAAGCGCAAATGGAAAGCAATGGAGAGGCCGAAACTTAATGCAAATAAAGCAAGAGCTAGGCTATATTTTGCGCATTTATGGTTACCTTAAATTGATAAGCCTGAGGACACGTAGTAGATATCGTGGCGATGCACTGTAGATAGCTCGAAGAGGGATATAAGAGAGGACTTCCTCTCGGAAGCCCCTCCTTCTCTTCTTTCCCCTCTTATGCTTATGTAGACCAATACAGGTTCCCTTTTCGTTGCGACACACAAGAAGCCCAGCCTTTCACAAAGACTGTCTTCTTATTAAGGCAGACTACAATAAATATGCAAGATAGATATATATAGAGTTATTTTTAGGTTAGGGCTAAGGGGTACTTTGGAAAGTAGCATTTGGATAAATATGTGCAATTTAAGCAAATGCAAATATAGGGTATCTAGTATTATAATAGGTACGCATATGAAAAGGTGTAACGGTTAGCGTGGTGTGACTTCCCGTGCAATAGGCCCCTTGGGCAAAGCCCAAAAAGATCAACTAATTCTAGCACAATGAGCTAGAATTGCACTACACATCAATATATAAGGTACATCCTTACAAAAGGGTTATGAAGGAGCCAGGTATAGAAGAAAAGGCACCAATCTCTCAATTCTAAGATTGAAGATTGAAGCTTTAGAAGTAATATACTGGCAAATGCCTATAGAAGAGGGGGCGAGGCATATAGATTACGTGCGTGCACCGGAAGCCCTACGAACGGTATTATAAGTATATTAGGGGTTATATTTAAATATTTAATTTACGTGGATTTTTAAACCTGGGTTATGAACTAATTGTTACGGATCGTTGCGGTATCGTTCGTATCTGTTAGGCCCTGGGACCGTCAAAGTCGACAGTCTCTTCGTAGGAACAGTAACGCTGTCGATCTCGTATAAATGCTGTGGATATCTGTGGGACCCGATAACAGCTGTAAATCCAACAGCTAAGCAGTTGGATATATCGCTTGAATGGTTGAACTCTACTAGACTTACGTTTTAATAATTACTGGCTCTGGTAGGTCTTAAGGTGTGAATATGTAAGTAAATTATTGATTTTGACTTTTTACTTAATAAATGCGACTTATTATAAAGGGAATCTAATTATGCATTTCCTGTATGTAATACTAATATAGAAAGTTTTAATAATTTAAACCCTAGCTTAATTTATTTAAATATTATATTACTGATTTAGCTATTAGAAGCTATACTATAAGATTATAGCTATAGCAGCCTTATATTTTATTAAACTATTTAACTTTATCTTACTCTAACTAGGTATAAAAAGTTTAATACTATTAGTACTAAAAATACAAGCTTAGGGTATTCCCTTAGCATTTATTCCTATTTAGGTATACAGTTTGAAGTGTCAGAAAAAGTAACCTGAAGCTATAGTATACAAATTTATACCAACCTTACTACAGATCGTAGCGGTATCTTTCGTATCTGTTAGGCCCTAGGACTGTCGAAGTCGACGGTCTCTTCGTAGGAACCGTAATGCTGTCGATCTCGTGTGAATGCCGTAGATATCTGTGGGACTCGACAACAGCTGTGAATCCAACGGCTAGGCAGTTGGATGTATCGCTTGAATGGTTGAACTCTACTAGACTCATGTCTTAAGAATCACTGGCTCTGGCAGGTCTTAAGGTATGAATATGTAAGTAGATTGTTGATTTTCACTTTCTACTTGATGAATGTGACTTATTATAGAGGGAACCCAATCACGTGATTCCCGCACGTAACAGACCTATTTAATAATCATCCCTCTATTAACTAACAATATTCTATACTACAATAGGGAATGCTCGTCTTTTTGGCGATAAAGCAGAAGAGTTTCGACTGTTAAATACTAATTTGCCCTCGAGCCGATTAGGGCATTACGTCTTAAAGACTCTAAAGACTGCTTTTAAAGCTAGCTCTGAATCTGAATATTTTAAAAGGTAAATTAAAAGGCATTTAGAGCAGCTCTTTATCTTCTATTATAGAGGCTCTTAAGTTATTTTTTAAGGGAACAAAGGTAAAAATGTATAAGATGGCATTATTGAAGTCTAAAATGCATATCTTTCAACAGTCAAATGAGGCTCTAAGGAAGCAGCAGAGAGCAAAAAGAACCAGCCAAAAAAATAGAGGGAACATAATTGTAGATAAAGTAAAGGAAGTAATTGATCAAATGGACATTGATACGCAGGTAGTAGCCAAATCGTTAAGAAGTCGAGACAAAGGAGGGTTAGTGCCAGCAAGGGAAAGGCACTGTCTGATCATAATGCAAGAACCTATGAGGTTGTTATTGGATACCTAATGAAGAGGACAGTAATTAGTTTCAATTGATTAGATATTTGGTTGTGGTCTTTATTTTAGTTCTTATTTTCAAAGTTGAGAAAAGTGCGGCTCTCACTTAAGTACGATGCTCTATTTATGTACCTAGAATAATATTGAGCTATAGTCTTACGACTGCGCAGCAAAGCACTTAATCGATTGCCAAGTATCCGGAAGGTTGAATTTAGGTTCATTGTCAGTGCACCCAGGATCAGAATTGGAATCAACCGCCGATTGTAAAGATTCACTTGAGCAGTCTCGTTCGGGGTAGATAGTACATGTGCCGTTTTTAATGACGAAGGACTTCGGGTCGTTGAAGGTTGCCTTGGAACAATCAGTAGAGTCGAAACCGCCGTTGGTAAAAAAGCGGCAAGACGCGGAAGTGTCGGAGGACTCTGGCAGATCCATTATGTTGAAGCAAGCTTCGTTCGGCCCTTGTTCGCCAAAGCCTTGAAGTGAATACTTGAAGGAAGCAAAAGCGTCAGTGAACCACCGAAAGAGTGATAGAATCTCCGCGATAATTAGTGGAACTTACATAGTCCGTGATCTCTTCATTGCACTTGTTGTCATACTGATGATATTCGAGTTAGACAGCTAGCTCTATGCAAAGCTTTCAAGTTGAGTGGGGGGTAGATCCTATAGAGGCTTATTATACACTTACAAGTACGAGTACCCAGCTGTTAGTCGGAGCAGGAGCTTCCGAGGTGGTGCTTGTGGCGAAGGTGCTGGCCTGAGTAGCCACCCAGCTGGCGCATGAAAGACTCGGATTGCAGGGCTGTTCAGGTATTGTGCAAATAGAGGTCGTCACTGTCGAGGCGCATGAGCTGCCGCTCGAAGTTCCAATTGGTATGGTTGTTGGTGGTGTTGAAGTTGATAGTGTGAGCGTTGGGAGATCCGTGAGGAAACTCGTCGAGGAGGGAGTTCCCGTACTCATTGGCGTAGTTTCTGGAGCATCTAGAGCTATTTTGAATGAATAGTCAGTACATAATTCTTGGAATAAGTTGGGCATAGGTCCGAATAGCATCAATCTCGTCAGGTCGACAACAATATAACGAGCAATGTCCCGCGACTCCATGTCACGAGACTCCATGTCAAGGGAAAAAGGGAGGAGGGGGGCTGAAAACTGACATGACCAATAATCGTCGATGGAGCTGAATATTGAGGAGGCGAGAGCGTCGGTGGTATCAAGGATAGCAGTGGGCGGGGGATCATTTGAATCCTCAGTCATTGTGACGATGACTGTTGGTCCGCTGCCGGTAGCTGATGTTAACGTTGTAGTAGAATCATCATCTTCTACATCACAACCGAGAATCACGTTACTAGTTGACAGAACTCGGCTCGCTGTGGTCACTGTCACGGATCCCGAAGTCGACACCCCGTACGATGTAGTTGTAACTTGAATGGTAGCCGACTGGGTCTCGCACGAGGTGGGCTCTGACGAGTAGGTGGGCACGTTATTATTGCCAATTCTGAGTAGAGTTCAATCAGCTACACCTTCTCGCTCATTCAAGCGGTCATTTTTGCAATCGTTGTTTGTAGGCAGAACTTACGTGATCTTAGGCCACGGCGGAAGAGATCCCTGGATACTGATGCCGGGTGGGAACTGGATACTGGGTGGTGGTCCACTGTGTATGGGAGCGTTTGTCAGTCAGGCTGCAGAATAGAGGAAAAGAAGACTATCATACACAGGATAGATTCCTGGTGGTAGTGTAAACCCCCAACCACCGATAATCGGACCGCCATCCCACGATATGCAAATCTGCCGCCCACCTGTTAGTATTCTGACCCCATCCTTTCCTCATAGAGGACTCACAAAGAAGAACCAAGCTCGGCAAGGAATAGAGGGTTTGCCATCAGAATCCTCGGGCTCAGGTACCGTAGTGGTCACTGGTATAATGGTCACAACTGGCCAGGTTGTGTACGTGGGCAAAAGACCACCTGTTATGATTCCTCCTGTGGTTGTGGTTTCGTCTGCCGTATTGGTAGTTGATAAGGAACTTTCGTTTATAGTGGACGTTGAAGGGGAGCCTCCTTCTGTACTTGATATTGGAGGTGAGCTTTCTTTATTAGTAGAAGAAGTTGAAAGTGAGCCTCCTTCAGCCGTAGAAGATGAGCTTTCTTCGTCTGTAGTGGTTGGAGGCGACCCTCCTTCAGCTGTAGTAGTTGGGGGTGAGCTTCCTTCCTCTGTAGTAGTTGGAGGCACCCCTCCTTCAGCTGTAGTAGTCGGAGGCAAGCTTCCTTCATCTGTAGTAGTTAGAGGCGAGCTTTCTTCACCAGTAATGGAGGTTGGAGGTGAGCCTCCTTCATCTGTAGTAGTTGGAGGCACTCCTCCCTCAGCTGTAGTAGTTGGAGGCACTCCTCCCTCAGCTGTAGTAGTTGGAGGTGAGCTTTCTTCACCTGTAGTGGAGGTTGAAGGTGAGCCTCCTTCATCTGTAGTAGTTGGAGGTGAGCTTTCTTCACCTGTAGTGGAGGTTGGAGGTGAGCCTCCTTCACCTGTAGTAGTTGGAGGTGAGCTTTCTTCACCTGTAGTGGAGGTTGGAGGTGATCCTCTTTCAGCTGTAGTAGTTGGAGGTGAGCTTTCTTCACCTGTAGTGGAGGATGGAGGTGATCCTCCTTCAGCTGTAGTAGTTGGAGGTGAGCTTTCTTCACCTGTAGTGGAGGTTGGAGGTGAGCCTCCTTCATCTGTAGTAGTTGGAGGTGAGCTTTCTTCACCTGTAGTGGAGGTTGGAGGTGATCCTCCTTCACCTGTAGTAGTTGGAGGCGGCCCCCCTTCAGCTGTAGTGGTTGACGGTGAGCTTCCTTCAGCTGTAGAAGTCGGGGGTGAACTTCCTTCGTCTGTAGTAGTTGGAGGCACTCCTCCTTCAGCTGTAGTGGTGGTTGGAGGCAAGCTTCCTTCATCTGTAGTAGTTGGAGCTGAGCTTCCTTCGACTGTAGTGGATATTGGAGGCAAGCTTCCTTCATCTGTGGATGAAGCTGGAGGTGAGCCACCCTCATCTGTAGTAGTTGGAGGTGAGCTTCCTTCAACGGTAGTAGATACTGGAGGCAAGCTTCCTTCATCCGTAGACGAAGCTGGGGGCGAGCCTCCTTCAGCTGTGGTGGATATTGAAGGCGAGCTCCCTTCATCCGTAGAAGTGGTTGGAGGCGACCCTCCTCCATCTATAGTACTAGTTGGAACAGAACCCTCTCCAGTCGTAGTAGGCTCAACAATTGGCACACATGCACCATCTTCTCTACATGTGGATCCAAAATTGCAGCAACCGTAAAAACCTAAAAGGGGAGTCAGTATACTGGTAAACCTCTATGACAGGAGCGATCTCTGGGATGAACGAGAAGTCGAATGCTTTATCTTAGTCCTCTATGATCTAAGAGAACCAACCTCAATGCAAATTTTGGTGCTTGGGGTAACTTACAGCAAGTCGCACCTAGTAACAAGGAGATGTCAGTGTGAGAAGATTGGAAGGGAACGGCTCATATATTACCATAACCACAAATGTTCTTGCGGCCATCAGGTGTATCGCAACAAGTTTCGCCCTCTTTGATATCACGATCTCCGCAGGGGACACCGTACGTTTGTCTATCAAAGATGGTCCTTGCTAAGATGGTAGGCAAGAATATGCTCGAGAGCAATAAGATTCGAGTTTCTAGCCTCATGGTGAGGTTATGGGTCGGTCCTAGCTGGACCTAGAAAAGCGAATGTATTTGAATAGTGTTTGGCGTGGAAAAAGAAGGGTGCCAGGAATCATGAATGGTCCAACTGAGGGCATTGACGGATTGCCAAGAAGATTGATAACAGTAATATCCTCAACCTTATATAAATCCCGTCTTTTCCGTCCATGCCGCCTTGTCTGTGGACGATGACGGGGAGGCTAACTTTCAAGAGAATCTATGCAGCGAACCAGCTTTGATTCTCCACCTGCTCTCCGCCTGCATATTCTGTAGCTTGTATGAAGGAACTGTAGTGAGAAGACAAGCCCATTCACTCTCGTATGGTGAATAACCGTCCAACGTTTTACTGGTGCGTAGTAAAATAACACTGAATCCTTTGACCTCTATACGCTCTGCTGCCAAGTAGGAAAACAATACTGAATCCTTTAATACTACCTTTATGTGCTCCACTGCCTCATAATAGACCGGGGGCTGAATCCTTTAATACTACCCTTGTGTTCTCTACTGCCCCGTAGCATAGTGACACTGAATCCTTTGATACTGGTTTCATGTGTTCTACTGCCTGGGAGCTCTAAAAATTCCATAGTTGCCAAGCTACTACCGCAATCTCCTGGTAAATTCACCCTCTTGGAGCTGTAGGAATGCTACCCCTTTTTACTGCTATTAGCAAATTCTCGCTGCATCAACTTGCAGCTTGCAGTTGACAAAAATGAAGTGAATTAGAACCTGGGTGTCCGATGGCTAGTATGAGCATTATAGTGAGCCTCTCTTAATTTCCCCCACTAGCTTGCGTTGTTAATGGGATGGATTTACTGAGATATTACGGTAGGAGGCTATGCGTGGCTTCCAGCTGAAAATATCGTCTTTGATTTGACTGATAATAATAGAATTTATAATCCTTTGGGGCTGAATTGGAAAATTGGATGAGGTGCAGAGTTATTTATAGCGAGGCTCTCTAATTTCTTGAGCCAATCGTATTCTCGAACCAGAGGTTCTCTACAACTGAGGAAAAATACTATTTGTGGATATGGCGTATGCTGGAAACGGAAATATCGGCTTTGGCCTGACCCAAAAAACAATGGAACTTTTAATCCTACGGGTAAAAAGCTATTCATGCGAGGCCCGGGGTAATAAATTGTCCGAATTCCGCCTTTCCTCGAGACATCGCATTCTCGAACCAGAGGTTCTCTATAATCGAGCACTGTAAAAATACTATTTGCGGGATTCGGCACAATTGCACAACACCTGGCACGCCTTGAAGGATGATGCGCGGGATGAGGCTTGGCATTAGCCCTATAGAGGTGGTGCAATCAGGACTCCGGGTCAGACCATCGTAGCATGGAATTCTCACATAAGCTGCAAGGCTGATTGGCTAGATTTACAAAACTGTATTGATTCGTTGGAGGTGCGATGCAGCTTTCGGTCTTGATCCTTGGGAGGCGGAAGAAGTATGGCCTATATTTATTCGAAATGAATAGTATGGGATGTAGAGGATACGCAAGTTCTATAAGTACTACGTCGCCTTGACATATCTTAGCAACTGACTTTTATTACTTTCACATTTGCCACACAATCGTTACTGCGTAGCTGAGTTTCCCATCACGACTCTGCCAAATCACATAGAGAGCGGTCTTGTTCTCGCCCAGGATACAGACCACTATGCTCCGGGTGTTCCTTTGCTTCCTTGCCGTCCGGCAGTGCCTTGCGGCCGTCACTTGGAGGACTGTTGGCTGTGATGGCTGGTCATTCCAAGGAAAGTCGATTGATGAAATTTGGGATAATGCGGCAGTAATGACTACCCAGGCTCAGCAGCAAATAGACCTTATTCCCACCCGACCGGGGATCTACAACGACCTTCAGAAACGGGCTGGAGCTAACGCAAAATTTATGTTTGGTGTTAACTTTAGGAAACTTCTGGGACTAGATACTGCTGGGCAGGGTACCATGCAAACTGCCAGAAGTAAGTAAAGCCTTATCAAAACTCCCGAACTTCAATCGCTTCAATCGCTTCTCTAACGCACTTGTTACATAGCCATGTACTCCGACATCCGGGGAGGACTCGAAGGAACGCTGCAAAATCTTGATGTCAACAATGCGATTCTGTTCTGTGGCTCCAATGGGTTGGTAAGGGAATCTATTCCTGACTACATTGGTGAGTACCAAGCTGCACACGATTCTCATCCTGACATGGGGCTAATGACTGTATGTAGGAGGTCCGGTCCCGATCTGGCACGCCAAAATTGAAGACAGTGGGACAACTGAATACCTCACTCTTAGCTATGTTACGCGTACGTTTCACCCATCCTGCTCATCACATAGAGTTAAGCCAACAACTAATTGATGGCACAGCGAGCTCCCCGCAGCCATGTACGGAGGTTGATCCCAATAACTACCAGGGGAAAACGTTTACAACCATTCAAACCATCAACGGTGTGCGGACTGAGTTTATTGGGATAATCTTGTGCCCCAACCAGTGGGAGGCGGCTGGTTTGGATATCTTCGCTACCTTAGATAATGGCTATACCGCAGCAAAGAAAGGAGCGAACAAATACCCATACATAGGAAACTACAACTCCATATCAGGGACCCTTGTACATGAGATGACGCATGTCGTGGGCAGAGTTAAATACGAGAAGAAGTGTAAGTTAAGGAAGACGATCGAAGCAGTCAAGGGGTGGGCAGATGCTAATATACGAATAGGGGATGACGATGGTCACTATGGGTTCAAGATAATAACTCAGCTGGCAAAGGATGACCAGGCTACTGCCCTTATCACTCCAGACACATACCGCATTTTCGCCGAGATGAGCATGTCTCCGGCGACTAAGTGGGGTATGCCTAATTCAAGCTAACAGAAGAGCGATGAACTGGAGAAAGAAGCCATACTTCTGTAAGAGGGACTATGCTGCCTACTTGGAAGCTAGCAGGTTTGAGGATAATATTATAAGAGATAGAGAAGAGATCGAACTGAACTTATCGCCAGGGCGGTCAAGATTACTAGTCTCGGGCGATTTCGATTTATCAAGTGTAAAAAGTTTGCGCAAGCACACAGGTAAGTGATCTGCGATGTAGATAGATACTGGTATTCCTAGAACACAAGTACCAGTAAACCCTGTAACCCCTTCGCACATCCCTGTTCATGTGGCTAGCTCGGCTCCTGCTGACGCCCCTCTAAATTTATTTAAGAACCCCCAAGACTCCTCCGCAACAAGATCTCTCGTCACGTATACTATTTCATGAGGAACCGCGCGCCCGATCATGCCTCCAAGGCGCCACTTTCCCCATCTTTTCTTCCACACTCGCACCCAACAGCACCATGGCGAAGCCACTCCGCACGAGCCCATCACCATCGCCATACAAGAGCCAGTGCCTTTAGACCGCGCGAGACCATCTGTGGCCCAGCTGCCAGATCTCGTCGTACGACGTATCCTCACATTCATCCATGACTTGCATCCCGAGGACATCCGGACGATAGCGTCATTGAGTTCATCTCTGTACGTAGAGGCCCGCTACGTACAACACGGTCACGTGCATGTCGACCTCGACAAGAGCAGACATGTACTCGACCGCCTCAATCTCATTAGACGCCTCAGCCAACTACCAGCAATCCGTACGCTTCAAGTAAGCGGCCGCAAATATGATGAAGGTCAGAAGGAAAGTAATGAGATCCTGGCCCATCTTGCCGACATGTTACCCGCTATGACAGGGCTGCGCCACCTGGATTGGGATGTTGGTTGGACAAACCTAGGCGGCCGAAAAGGCATAACGAGTGTGCCTATCCCAGCACCCATCCTGGAAGCACTACCTGCTGAGCTGCATCTTCACACCTCCGTTTTCTGCAGCGAGATCGGGGAGTCCCACGTCCAGGCGCGCACCTTCCTGCATCGTCTCGCAGGTAATCAAAGTCTTTGCACACTCTCTGTCCAGGTCACGTTCATCGAGGAGCAGGAATGCCTTGAGACTATGCGCGTCCTCAAAAATGTACTACTCTCGTGCCCCAACCTTACCAGGCTACCTCTAATCGACGTCTGGTATCCCCGCGGAGGCTGCATCGGGTATGGACCCTCGCCAATGGGAGGTCTATATTGCGGCCTGGGCCTGTCGGACGGCGAGAGGCCGCCGGCGTTCGAGGAACTAGGCGTGCGCGACTATCCGTGGGGCCTGGAGGGAGCGCCGCAATGCCAAGGGTATCTTGCAAAAGGTTACGAATGGGATGGCTGGGCTGAGACGTTCGATTGGTCGCGCTTAGTCCGGTTGCATGACGTGCCATCGTTTCTAGCATCTGCGATAGCTCCGAAACTGACCAGTCTCAGAGAGCTAATGCTCGAGGATCTGGCCTGGCTTGAGTCGGATTTTATAAATCTTCTCACCTCGCCACTGGAGCTGATGAGTCTTTCGGGTTGGAACCGTGTAAATAGCAAGCCGGAATCAATCAGCCAATTCAGTGCGACACTGCGGCAGCTGAAGATACACGAACCGGAGCGAGAGTGGATGAGAGAGACACACACTTTTATCACGGCTCCCGACCTCATCCACCTGAGTGAAAATCTTCCTCATCTTGAACATCTGGCTCTCGATATCGCTCGAAACGACGATGCGCAAGAATGGCCGTACGAAACGCTTGACGCCATTGCTGCCTTTCCCAGTCTACGCACCGTAGAACTGTGGTTCCCACTAGACACGGCACCACCGGCACTGACTCCACTCCTCACCATATCCTCAGCGACTCATCTTTTCTGCTATCTACGCAAGCGGAACGAGAACATATATCGTGTGACGCTCCACTCGGGCGCGCCATTGCCCCACATCGGGGTCATCTTCGGGTCCATCATCGACCTGGAACCGTCATGGGCTATGCTTAATACTGTCAGCTTCGTGTGCGAAATGGTCTACGATTGCGAGAGTTCTGAGGAGGGCGGTTGGGTTAGGGTGTCGTGTCTGGATCTGAGCGCAGACATGAACGTCCAGCTCCATCAGTTGGCCCAAAAAGCTGACCATGAGCTGCCAGAACCCCAAAAGCTCGATGCAGATAAGCTGCGTCTCAAAGTGGCTCTAGATGGGCCGCTCGATGCGACCGAGTGGGAGGGTTGGAAAAACGAGCAGCAGCTAGGAGGGCGCAAGACTCGACAAGAGAAGAACAAACCGAGCACAGCGCTGCGGGGGTTGCTTGCAGGGCTCTCTAAGCGTGCTTGGAAACGATAGAATATATTTGGATGCTACAATAGTCATGGTCTACAGTCGTGGTTTTTCTGGAAGTCAAGGTGTCTCAAGGCCTATGTAATAGGCAGCGAACCGAGCCTCAATTATATTGCCCGATTTCTCGACTTGGTAAAAGTCGTACCCTTAAGAGATTTTCATATGATTGTTGTGTAGGTAACAAACCCGATAGTATGCAATCCTGACTAAAATCGAAGATTACTAGTAGCATTGGTGGCTAGTAATGAGAGCTCATTGAATCTTTAGCTAAAACCCTTGTTACGGTAATCGTTGAATTCAGTTGTCCCGTCGTGGCTCGCTCTTTCGAACTTTTCGCAAAGGACCATCTCATAGGGGTGTATCGAATAATTTACAAGGTACTGTATGAAGTGTATCTTGCTGACAAGGTCGTTCTTGACTATAGGCAAAAGAGATTGGCTCTGATAAGCCAAGGTCCAAAAGTGACAACAGCAACAGGGTAGTCAAATCATATCAGGTCTAAGCGCCTACATCGGTAGTCCTGACTTACTGTAAGAAATCTATGTTTATTTCAGGACCCTTGCCAGAGGGATTATAGCACTAAGGCGCCATTGCTACTGTGCAAATGCTAAATTGGAACCAAAGGCGTCAACTTGAGTCCTCCGATGTATTAGCACTACTCGCCATAATATACGCAAGCAGATCCTGTGATGCTAGTCGAGAAGGGTGGTCCTCCGCTAATGTCAAGACAGCAGTTTTCACAGTGGTAGAACCGAGCCCTTCACAAAATGTTGTACAGAATAACCCGGGGCCTGGGTAGGGTAACCTAGATAGTCTGAGACAATGAGGTCGTCGCGAGGGTTCGAGACCGGATACATCCTCTTCCGAAAGCGTCTCTGAGAGGCCTTCGGTATCTAAGTAAGATAATTAGGAAGCCTTCTAGCCCGGGTAGATAAGAGAATCTAGCATCTTTCATTTATCTGACCAAATCATCGATCCGTTGGCTTAGTCTTGTATAAATTGCACAACGGATATTAAGGCCATTGTCATGCGTTTTGCACGTAGCGTGTCCTCCATACAATTCAGCACACCCAATCCAGAAAGGGCAAGCAACAGACAATATGGATAAGGGCTCATTGTGTCCTCGCCTCTATTTAAGGAGGTGGGCGACTGCTCACCCTGCTTAGACGGTACTCAGTTACTCAGGTACGGCTCAGCCACGAGTAATGTTAAAGCGGCCAGAGCTTGTACTCATGCACGACGGCGGAAATTTCAATTTTGAGATTCTTATTTTACAGCTGACTGATATAAGAGCTCGTTAGGACTCAGCTAAAACTTTCCAACACTCGCTAAGTATATTATATGAAAAGTTCCATTGGTGGAATTCTGCTTGATTTTCTTAATAGATCAATAGTGTTAGTTTTTACCAGTAAGATAAAGCTCAAGATTTTTATCTCGGCATTAGGCTAACTGTGAAATTTGGGTTGGAACTTACTTGGGATTGGCCCTTGGACATATTTGTGAGCCTCTTTCTCTATATGAGAGGACTGGTCCTGTCCGGCATTTGAAAAGATCTGCATTGCGCTTGCTCTGTTCCGGCGAATATTTTGGACCATTTCCAGACGGCTTGGAATATCTTCGAGGCGTTGCACGTTGGAGAGAAAGACGCCCAATGCGCCAGCATCCTCTATGGCTTGGTTTCCCCCCTGGCCTTGATCTATTTTGAAGATAGTTAGTGTTAAGTTTGCTAGAATGAATAGACTAGGTGCACAAACGTGGAAGCATTGGATGTGCTGCGTCTCCGATGAGAATGACTTTCCCCTTCGTCCATTGCCTGATAGGGGGTCGATAAACAAGTTTCCACAACTTGAGATCTTCCGCGTTTCTTTGGAATTGGAGGCTTAGCATTTAACTTCAAAACACGTTGAAAAGAGGTGCGGTTACCGGCATATTTCGACTAAGTCGGGATGGAAACCTGCAAACGTGTCGAGTAGATCCTGGATACTACAGTTTCCGTGCCAGTCTAAGATCTGTCTCAGCAACTGTTTCAGACCTGAAGTACTTTTATTGACTTTTATTACCTTCTGCTTCTTCTCGGCCAGCTTTGGCCGGATGTATGCCAACAAAGTTTTGGAGTTCTCCGCTATATCTCTTTGTTAGTGATAGCCAAGGTTGATGAACCAGATATAACGAGCGTACTTTCTGCAAGGATACCAAACAAGCCTTCGATCAGAGACTGCAGCAATATTAAGAGCGACCGATTTCTCGCTAAACAGGGGTTTAGTTATCTGATTCTCGAGTAGCTTTGCCGTGGGAATCAAGAATCGATATGCGCACTCTCCAATCTCGTTTGCGGGTACCTCAGCACCCAGTACGGATTGGGCGAGGATAGACTGAGGACAATTAGCACTGCTAAGCTTTTTCAGGTTTTAATCTTGGTCTGAACCAACGTGAACTCCGTCTGCGCCCACAATCAAGTCCTTAGTGACTGTAGTACCATCTTCAAGTTTCAAAACGCCACTATCACAATCAACATCCACTACGGCTGTGGACAGATTGAAATTTGCGCCAGTGAACTTGCCCGATGATCCTAGAGCAAGTCGTTTAAGTTCACTGTGAAGGTCAACTCGATGCGAGAAGTACCAGGGTGAGTTGAACCTAGTGGCAAAGTCGTCGTAGCGTCCCCGATAGGTCTCTTCCATCGTGTGAGCATTGAATTGCACTCCCTAATTCCTCGTTATTACATCCACGCAGTTTAGCTAGATGTTCGACTAAGTCAACACACCTCTTGTACCTCCATCAATTTGGCTCCTGCGACATCAAAACCCAGTGCTCGTAAAACGGGACCGGCATTTGGTCCTACATTGATTGCTGCACCGACTTCATTGGCAAACCGAGATCTTTCATACACCTAAATTGGTATTAGTTAAAGAATGAACTAAAGGCAGCTTGTCTAGGCGCGGTGGACTCACGTCAACATGGTGACCAAGGCGACTCAGTGCTGCAGCTGCAGCCAGGCCTGCAATGCCGGCGCCAACAATTCCGACATTCAAAGTTAGGCCGCTACCGTTGTCAAATCCCCGAGTTTCTGTCTTGGTTTCTGCTGTCATGATTGCTGCGACGCCCAGAGAGTTATCGAAGTCTGTCTTAGATTTTGGTGGCCTGACGTCTGGATCGACCAAGTTGATCATAAATCTAATACCTTGTCGACTATATACAAGCTTAGGGAACTCTGATGGTTCTATAACTTTTTGATGTAGTTGATGCAAGGTCGAAATAGTTCGAAATAGTTCGAATTAGTTCCTTGGCTCCTTCGTCTCCGAGTATCCGGCCCGTTGTGGAGGCCCATCTCGATGTTCATCCGGAAGCGCGTGGGGTAGCCTCCCACTCGGGTAGGGGTGGGGAACCCCGGGTCGGGGATAGCACCACCGTTGCCGAAGTCGCCATTCACGGGTCGAATGACAGGGTTTCCGACAGAGCTGTCATACCCAATTAATAAAAAAGCTCTGTATGACGCTTCGTACTGCATAAACCCCCGCCTACCTTGATTTCAGACGTCCTTCTTCCTAAAACTTCCTGCTTGTAACCTCTTTGGCGCTAATTTCTACAATGCCTCTTCCTATCAAAAACCTTCACACAACTGAGACGTTCTCGGGTTACACTGCCGAGTTCAATGTCAATATTCCTCTTGCTACATCTGCAAAGTCATTGCCTCAGGACCCTCTGTTAGTCAGGGGGAACGTATATCGACCCAACATCGAAGGAAAGTATCCAGTGCTGGTTACTTTCGGACCTTGTAAGCCAACGCACACGGGGTATATGTCAGAGGAGCAGCATCTAATGAAATCTTCTAGATGGGAAGGATATTCCATATGCAGAGTAGGCATAATCAATAGCTACGAAACCCTATTCGAAATTAACAGATATTTACAGTTTCCATCCTAAATCTTTCGCAGAGGTAAACCCGCAGCATAAAAGTGAGCATTCAGCATGGGAGACTCCAGACCCCGCCTTTTGGACTTCTTACGGTTACGTTGTGGTTCGTGTCGACGAACGTGGCTGTGGCCAATCTCCAGGCTTGTTGGATTCGATGAGTAAGGCCACCAGCGACGCATTCTATGATGTTGTCGAATGGGCCGCCGAGCAACCCTGGAGCAGTGGGAAAGTCGGCTTGCTCGGTATCAGCTACTATGCTGGAAGCCAGTGGAGGGTTGCTGCCCGACGACCAAAGGGTCTCGCGGCGATTGTGCCCTGGGAAGGCAAGTTATTCAAGTCATACCTAACGGTGGACCATGTTCTTACCATTCAGCTGGCAGGTATGAGTGACTACTATCGTGACAGAGTACGACATGGCGGAATCTTGTCCAACACATTCATTAGTTAGGTGAAACGAGTCCTACAGATTTTGCCGACACTAATAAGTAAAAAGCATGGTGGTGGAATCGTCAAGTTGTTTCCAATCAATATGGTCTTGCTGGTCGCGCCGCACGCAACTGGGGCCCTGATACCTTGGAGGGGAATCTTTCGGAAGAGGAGCTAAAAGCATCGCGAAGAACCCAACCAGAAGATACGGCTCAACACAAGTTTAGAGACGAAGAGTATTATCGAAGTAGAGATTTTAATCTAAGTGATATTGAGGTCCCTTTGCTCAGTGTTGCAAATTGGGTAGGTCCTGAAGTGCTTAGTTAATGAATCAGCTGACGTTCGCAGGGTGGCATACTTCTGCACTTGCGAGGAAATATTGTTGGATATATGCAAGCTGGCTCAAAGTTTAAATACCTCAGATGTATTACCGGCAGACATGATCTCCCTTTCTACTATGAAGAAGAGGTGGAGATACAAAAGTCCTTCCTAGATGCCTTCTTGAAAGGCGAGGACAGAGAAGGCTGGAGTGTCCCCGGCAGGCTACCCGCCGTGGATCTGTGCCTTCGGATGGGCAACCCCGGGTTCAATGACCCTGCAGCAGAAAGAGCAACCTTTCCCCGACGTAAAGAATCAGAATGGCCTATTGGAAGAACACAGTATACGAAGTTCTTCTTTGATAAGTCAGGCATGATGCGCACAACGGCAGCTGCTGAGGGAGGATGCTTGCAGTATGACGCACACGTGTAAGTGATTTTTGACGGACAATACTCTTCACGGTTCCTAATTCTGGCTTTGATAGTGGCGAGCTTAACCTGCGAACAGAACCTTTTCAAGAGCAAATCGAGATAACAGGACATCCCCTGGCTCATTTGATCGTCTCCGTGCAGGAAAAGAATGGTTCGGTGCCGTCAGACATGGATATTTTTATCACCATCCGACACTATGACTCGAAAGGAAATGAAAGTAAGTTGAATACCCATCATACTCTTCATTTTTGACTCGAATTCTTACTCGAAAAGTCTTTTATACTGGCACCACTGGTGATCCAGTGCCTGTTGTGAAAGGCTGGCTTCGACTTTCTCTTCGAAAGGTGGACTACTCACATCCCTTTCATAAAGAATATCTACCTCACCGCAACTACTTCTCTACTGATGTCCAACCTGTAAAGCCAGGTGTGCTCTATCCTGTCGATGTGGAGATCTGGCCTACCAATGTTGTGGTGAGCAAAGGCCATACTCTCGGTCTGCAAATCGCAGGCCATGACACCCAAGGTAGTGGGTTGTTTGAGCATAATCATCCCCAAGACAGACCAGAGACTACGCTCAAGGGTTGGAATGAAATCCATGTTGGTCCAGACAACCGCAGCCACCTTGTGTTACCAATCATTCCAAAGTTGGAGTGAAACAGACATGGATCTATCCTGTGCAGTCAGTCCGATTATCACAAAGACAAAGCAAGTCTTGAATGACAGTAGGTGGATGTATAGAGCTCGAAACATATTCACAATAGAATAGTACCACTTATTCGTTTATTTTGCATTGCTTTTTTCTTCTATTCGCATCTTAAATCAGAAAAGTAACGTCTCCAGAGTGCTGGCCATGACCCCGCAGCACGGCCAACACATTTTATTTAATTCTGCCTTGAAGAGGAACAAAACTTTCCGCGAGCAGTGACCTCCGCTGTCCAACTGAAGAAGCACCGTCCGCCACATGACTAAACTGGCATAAAAGACTGCTATGGGCAGCCAAGAAGGGGTAATTCCAGGCTCCTGGCTTACATATTCAAGGATCTGCCATGCATATTTGTGAGCATCCGGTGCGTTCCGGAGTTCTGAATCAACCAGGTTTTGTTGGTCTTTGGAGGGTTTTCCATCGCTAGATAGGCGCGGAGGATATTCGGCAAGAGAAGGTAGTATCTGCAGACTGGGCAATGTTAAGTACATCTTGCAAAAGTAGTAAAGAACAACAGTGTGTCGATCCGAGGATGATAAATATGCCGTGTCCCAAAACTCCAGCGCTTTATAAAGGCGTCGATGAAGTAATTGAGTTACATTGGACGGAGAGAATGGAATGCTGGAGTTTTGAACGTTAATAAGTTCTGTAAGCTCCGCCAATGAGGCGTCTTGCATATTCCGGGAGGATATTGCGCTGAATGGATGAAAAACATGGGCAACGGTGTGAATATTAGCGAGTATCGCAATTAGCGCGAGGATTGGTCCGTCCTTTGTAGGCTCAGGTGACGGCAGGCGGCCCTCTATCGCTATAGTCTTGTATATCTTGAGACCTGCAAGAGCGGCCGCGGTTTGTTGTGCAAGACAATCGAAAATTGATACTGTCGAGGGGTCCCCATAATGGATTGACCGCAACACATCGGCCAGTAGGAAGGCAGGCATGGCAGCACTAAGATTGACTCAGCCCAAGCAACATGAGTAGGGAAAGGGTTCTACCTATTTGAGCCAGAAGTGGCATTTTTGCCTGTGGAAATTTGAGTTAGTTTGCTGAGTTCGTAATTGATACCATACTAACATAGTCGACGTGCAGCCTAAAGAGGAATTAGTACATTGTAGAGAAGATCTTGGTGATAATTTACTGTAGCAACATATCCATTAGTCGTGCCCATTTGTTGCCAGGACTCCCACTCTGAGCACAAGGCCCCGTATGTTGCCTGAAGCACCCACTACAGAATGGTCAGTCTCTAGTTAGTAGAAGGAGGTATAGTCTTACGGCGTTGATAAGATCAACCTTTCGCGCTTCACGATTGTCAAGCTCGAGGGAAGATGCAATGAGAATGTTGGCTGTGGACCACAGGCCATGGGTAATGGAAGGATCTTTGGAAAGAACCATGGAGCCGATGGCTGCGATCGCGTATGCCAGATACTCGGGTGGGTCGGTTGCGGAGAACGATTCAAGAGGAATGTGCTGTATAATGGGAATGTTGGGATGCCCTTGTTCTCGGAAAGCGTCGGACAGTAGTTCAAGTGTAGTATCCAATGGCAACTCAGGCGGAACCGTGGCTAAATTGAGGGGATAGTACGTCTCAAGGAACATTGTCAGCGGTATGATTAGTGTGTAAATATACAAATAAACCCTACATGCAAGTTCCGAGGGCGGGAGGCGCGTAACAGTGCTTCGGTAGTATCGTTGAGATATTCCACATCTTGGGCGGCATCGCTCAGGATGGCGTGCCGAAACGATTGGACGAAACCCAGGTCCAACGGGCGATGGGCGCGTTCAGCATCCATGCGCGAGGGTATTCTCTCTACAGGCCAGGAGCTGTCATCTCGAGAAGGCGGTTGTGTTGACGAATAATCGGGATCTGGGTTGCTGACTTGCATGACGGTTGTTTAGGAGCTGAGAAGGAGTGTTGGTGGCCAGGGGATATTGTCTGAGATGACTGATGCGAAGGAGTCAAGAAGATATTACACTTAGTGACCAACTTAGTCACTTAGAATTGAACTTGTCCAGAAACGTCGTGGCCTTATATAGTCTCCATCCATCTCCCCACATGTATGTATGTACCCCGCACTCACCCGGTAATTAATTAGTAATTCCTTAATCCACCCACGGCGACCGTCCAGCACTTCTCCCTCAGTATTGCCCGACGCACCAATATTTCCTTCTCCTCGTCCCAACTCAATACTGCCATTAGGCAAGTCATTAAGAAGGGACTTCTCTTGGGATTCCCTCTGGATGGCAACATGACCAGCTCCGACATCTCCGCAGCGCCGAATGCCAGCGCCCGGCCGCCGGCTAAATCTGTACCGACTCCTTTCTTGAAATCTCATTGCGCAAAACCCAATAGCTAATCTGTCCTGTCAACCAGTGCCTCGAATGTGGAAAGCTTTTCGTACGGACTGAGCATCTGCAGCGCCATCAACGCACGCGTGGGTCTTTCCAAATTTACTCTTAGCAGAACAGAGAACTAATGACTTTTGAGCTTGTAGATACTCGAGAAGCTCCCTTCTCATGTCCCAAATGCCATCGCAGCTTTCAACGCTCCGATGTGCGCAACCGACACTTGGCTAGGTACTGCATGCGCAAGTCTTCCAACTCAGAGAGCCGTGTAAACGGCGCAAAGTATTCCAGGGTCAGAGTTGCCTGTGACACATGCCGTACAAAAAAATTAAAATGCACTGGTAGCCATCCCTGTTCACCCTGTAGGAAGGGGGATAGGGAATGTCATTACAGCACCGAATACCCCAGGACCGCCAAAGGAACCGACACGCATATTCTTGACTCTTCAGCCTCCGTGACGTTAGGTGAGGAGGCCGCGCTTGACTCCAATTCCGAGCCAGCCTCCGCAGTCTCACCCAACTCGTTCCAAAATAGTCCCTCAATTACCAATTCAAGTAATTACACGCTTGAGGTGCCTGAAGCCCGATCGTTTTCCTTACACACCATGTCAACGGACGACGACGACTTCAATCCGATGCGAGATGTCATTACTGCTAGAGTAGGGAGTAATTCGACCGAACAATTGTCGAATTCACAAGACTGCGCCTTGAGTCATTCTTCAACCGTCAATATCTCTGGGCAATTCCAACCACCCCAAGGGCCTGAAACCCTTAATGAGCCACCCGAAGACTTTAACATTGCCCAAAGAAGTAGTATTAATGCAGTCTTCGAGCCAACTGCCGTTGACCTCCACACACCGGGTTTAGGCTTTGGCTTGGACCTATCCAGCGACAATGTAAGCAAATCTTCCATTGTTACAGGCGGGAGGCTAACTGTATATCTAGATGTTCAACCTATTTTTTAGTGCCGAGGACTTCACTCTGCCGTTCGATCTTCATTTTGATGAGCCTACAACATTTGAGTCGCATCTTAATCAGACTATGTTCGCATCCCAGGACGAAACATTCGACTTTCAGCAACATAACAACATCTCCCTGCAACTCAAAGGTCTTGAAGCCCCTACAGCCATATTGCCTCACACAAACAGCGATACTACTTGGCCAATGTCGAAACCTTCCATGGACAAATTTGATCGTGCCATTATTAACCACTTCATGAACATATTTCTAAGAGAGGTGCCTCGTACATTTACATGCTTCATCGACTTCGAGATACACAAATCAACGAGTGAGGAAGAGATTCTTGCAATAGCTGCTGTTGGAGGTCTCTATAGTGTGACAAGGGGTAGTCATCTAATTGCACGAGCTATGATTGGTGACTCGAGGAGATTGCTTCTTACTCGCGTAAGTCTTATCGCACCTTCTGCTCCAAGAAAGGGCGAATCGAGCTGCTCGTTGACTAGGCTACCAGATATACGCTGAATTTCCCGACAACACTGCGCAAAAGATTAGTCTCGTTCGAACTGTAAGCATCCCATTACTGTTGTGGGTGGTTTGATGTCTAATGAATCAGTTTATCCTGTTTGAACTATACGGAATCTGTAGCGGTGATAAACGATTATGCGAGCTTAGCGAGGCATTCCACACGCAGTTCCTCCAGGTAGGTTAGGCAAGGTCTGCGGATAGCCCCTCCTCTAACACTTGTTCTACTCTAGATTGTCTCGCGTTGCAACTTCTCAACGATACCCGAGACCAGTCCTAGCTACCGCATTGCGGAAAGGTGAGAGCCCCGAACTAGGAATCCCCCCTCCACCCACCAGACTGACATTTCCGATTAGGATTATCAAAGATTTACAAATTCTCGAGTGCTATCGTACAACACTCCTCCAATGGCCCCCAAGCCTTTACTTGACAACTTTGCAAAAGAAATCTCCGCCGAGTCTTCCTCCGTTCAATAATTTCGATACTTTTGACACTGTCAAAACTTTGCTTACACCTTCAGCGCCGCCAGTGGACCTTGGACCACCTGGTAATGATATATATTCCCTGGCGGCACTTCTAGTTCTGGCCTCTCATGCAATACCTACAAGATATTCTCCCGCTCAATCCGACTACTTATGGGACAAGCGATCCTTCGAGCTGGGACTACACAGTTGGCTTCGTTCACACCAGTCCTCTCCTGAAGAGACGACCCTTATGTTGTTTCATACGGGTTTCATCACACTACACTTGAATATGGACAACCTTCATAGCCTTGTGCGAGAAGTCAGTACCAGCAAACCCTCCAATCCCACGGCATTGAGCACCATCCGCCTTTGGCGAGAGTCTGCCGAGTGTGACATCGCGCTACTCCATGCTACCCAGCTACTTGAGCTTGGAATGCGAATCCACCACAGGTCCACATTCTCGCATGCGAAACAACCGAATCCAAACACCCAGGTCCAGAACGAGGCAAGAAAGGGTGAGGCGCCTCATGTAGCAATCTGTGTATATCTTGCAACAATCACAAAGTGGGCGGCTGAGATTACTGCGCAGCCCGCAGACCTCGACGCTGCGAGGACCGTACTGAATCGAGGATATAGTATTTTGCAATGCCTTCATCTTAGAATAGCCAACGGCTTTGGCAATGTACTGAGGACATTAGAAGTAATGAGCAAGTAGAGAGATGGTGTACACGACGTTTATCGGATCTACGGTAGCCCAATATTATATTTGCCAATAAAGTAAAGTTACTATAAATTAGAGATCAAATTTCTTCAATCGCATCCTTGAACCAGTGTTGGTATGCTCTAAGGGTGGTAAACGGCCCGAGACTCGAGAGCCACCTCCTGATTGGAACACGCTTAGTCGCTCAGGCCTGACTTGCGTTTTCGGGTATTAAATTTAAATGCGTTTGCATGATAATATGAATGCGTCATAGTAAGGCATTCATGACAATTGACAAGAGATGGGCGATGGAGGTGAACATAATGTCCTGATAGATTGCGGTCTAGATAACCAAATTGGTGTATTGAAGAAGAAATATTGCAGCTAAATCAAGTTGGGATGTCATCCTAAACGCTATAACTACAGTCTAAGAGTTTGAACTATTTAAGGAACCCGAGAATAACGTCGTGCGCCATAAATTAGCCCGGCAATGACCGCTACCCCAACTGTGGCCCCCGCTGCTTTCAATAAATATTCAACTTGCGTGAAGAATCCGATCCGCTCGCCCCGTGGCTCTGGTTTCAAAGGCGGAATCAGGTCTTCATAGCTTGACCTAATCGCCGCGATATTGTTGGGCATTTTGGCAGGTTTCTGTCGAGCTTCGATCAGCGAACGAGAGAATGCAGCAGACGAGCTAAGCGGAGAGATGCATGCTTTTGGGCTTTTGCCATCAGGGTCTACTCAGGAATTTATTAGCGTGATCTCTTTGAGAGCCATTTCAGCAGCCTTACCTGTCAACGCGATGGGGTAAATGAAGCCCACGGCAATCATCTTCGCAGATAGCCAGACCCGAGTAAAGTTACCAATTTTGTCTGCCTCGGGACCTAGTATGGCCAGTTGATGGATTGGGGTGGTGAGGCCGATGACGGTGTCGATTACCCTATCAAGAGACTTCACCAGCACTATGGCAAGAGAGCCAGTATCCTTAGCTGATTGAATGTGGAGATCAAGCTCGGCGCCCAAACTCTCCCTCTTGATCTTATCCAAGGTAATGGTTATCGTCTCTACCAGCTTTGGGCTAGAGCCCCCAGCGGTATAATTGGCGGCCAAGGATGCTTGCAGAGTCTCAGCGTCTTCTTCTCGAACAAATACTGCATGCAGCCTATCCGATGGAAGTACCAGGCCACCAGACATGGAGTTAATTTCTTGGCCGATTTCCTTCCAGGCTTTTTTCCCCTCAGTTATGATGGCAAAGTTGAACCCAATGGAGGTGTCGCAAAGTCGAGCTTTCGGAGACTGCAGAACTGAATGATAATGATGAGGTGAGTTATCTACAGTCAGCTATTAGTCAAGCGTAGCATTTGAAGAGTATATGTTTTACTTTCCATAGATCATGACCGCATCAATATTGTCAATGTCCAATTCCGACTCTTGAAAATCAGGCACCAAGAAATTGTAATTCGAATCAAGATACTCTGGCCATAAACGCGTAAGAAGCGCGCAAAACCTATCATCATGGCAGTCCTTGGTAGTTACGATTGTCACATTTCCAGCGGCAATAGATGCCGCCAGAGGGGCCAACAAAAACCTGAAAGGGTTGCCTGACCCGTAGATGATGACATTAACTCCTAGCGGCCAACTTGTAATGTCAACCCTACCCAATTGAAGTAAATCTACTTGTTGCTTAGGTGGTGATCTAGGGACACTAGAAATGTGATGATGGATATCGGCCACTAACAGAGCCAAGTCCTTCTCGTAGGCTTCGGAAAATGCTGAGACTAAGATTAATTAGCCGATGTTAAAGCTCCAAGAACAAGTTCCTCACACGGGGTCAGGCAAGCAACTAGCTGGTCTCTATTATCTCGGACGAGTTCGTAAAGCCGGTAGAGCTGCTTAAGACGCCATCGTTCGTCTCCTTGTGTATAGTTGCACTGCCACGACAATCGCGCCGCTTCTATTGTGTTGGTTAGAGAAGCCATTATCGACATAAGTAAAGTTTTCTAGCATTCGAACTGCGATAAACGCCCGAATATGTGAGATTCTTGATCATTTCAAGAGAAGGTGATATTTTGAGTGAATGAATACGGACGGGTCAAGTGCTATCCGTGTGGGGTAGAGACAAGATCGCCCTCCACTCTGTAGGGCCCCAGTTCCGAGCTGTGGGATTCCGGCAGAGTTCCCCATCCTTCCGAACGCTTTCCTGATTTGAACTTTACTCAGCCCGGATAGCAGACAACATGGGATATACTAATCCAATGTGAATCGCTCGACCTGATCACGATTGGCCACGGCTTTATTTGACACATAGAAAGCACATTCCCGACCAAGGGGGATGTAGATTCTGCATTCAGACAAAAATACACACTTGATTTGACGAATATCCTAGTCTACCATGGCCACAAAGATCACCCCAGCCGCTTTCTGGTCCCATGGATCTCCCTTGATGTGCTGGAAAGAGTCGGATTCATCTGCATACTGGAGCAAGGTGGGCAAGCCGTATTCTTTCCTTTCTCCTTTTAATTTCTTAATGCTAATATGCAAGTTTACAGTTTGGTAAAGAAGCGGCAGCTCATGGAATTAAAGGCCTGGTCTTCGTGGGTGCACATTGGGAAGAGCTTGATGACCGCATCCGCATTGCTACAAAGGTGAAGCCTGGGGTTGTCCAAATGGACATGGTCCCTCGTTCCTACTGGGAAAGCTATCCCATCAACGTCGATGTCGGACTAGCGAGGAAGATTATCACGCTTCTGCGCGATTCAGGTTTTGATGACGTTGAAGAAGATCCTGACTTTGATTGGCACGACGATACAATAACTCCAGCACGATGGATGTTTCCTGAAGGAACTCCACCAGCTACTGTTGTGAGCTTGAACGCCCGGTACAACCCCGTATTTCACGTCAAGATTGGAAGAGCATTGGCATCGCTACGCAAAGAGGGCATCTTGCTATGCGGAACTGGAGGAGCTGTGCACAACCTTTACAGAAACAATTGGTACCCGATAGTAGCCAAAGGTGATAATTTCCAACACGGTCGCAAGCCAGCAAAGTGGGCGGTTGAATTCGAGCAATCTGTCAATGATGTAATTACCAATAACAAGGTACGTCTTCGCTTCCTTTCTGCTTCATTTGGCGACTGATGGATTGCAGGGTGCACATCTTGCGGGCGCGTTGGTTCGCCTAACAAAGAGCCTGCGGTACAAGGATGCACATCCCACCGACGACCATTTTTATCCTCTCATAGTCATCGGGGGGGCTGTCATCGAGGATGAAATCTACGGGGAGAAGAAGGCACAAACATGGGAGCTCCAACATATGTGTAACAATCAATTTGTTTGGGGAAGCTGGGAGTAGGACAGAGTGTGCGAGAAGTGTAGCTTAGATGAAGAATTCTCTGGACAATCTTCATCATAAGTAGTGCAGAATACAGAACTCTTTCCGCTAATCTATTTGATTAAACGGATGTATAGAGCTTCGTAAAATGTCAGTGTTCTAATTCGGTGGAAAAGTAACGCAAGTGTGAAGAAATCGCTCTATCGTTTCGTAAAGTACTTTAATCAATATGCATTAAGCTGTTGGGTAAAACTATTTAGGCCCCACATTAGGAATCCATTCAAAGACCGAAAAATACCGCAAGTGTTTCATTATGATACTGAACTCTGAATTCCTTGTGAACTTCCGCCCTCAGCGATGTAGGGGATTCGCTAACAGATAACGCTTGAACCAGTGAATTTTCTAGATCTAGTATCCTTCAAGAATCGTTCCCGCTGGGTGGAAGTCCCTCTACTCCTCTTCCTAGATCTTCCCCGAGCGCTTCCCCTCCGAGGACTAGCTTCTGGCAGTCTTGAAGCACAAAAAGCATGCGTGCCCACTCCGTATTGCTTGGGTTCTGCCAAGCATGCATGGTGCCGCGTTGGACAGCGACATCGCCTCGCTGCATCAATTGCCTTTCACCAGAATCCAAAATCAGCTCGATAGATCCCTCAAGAACAACACCATAATCCAAACTCTGTGTTCGGTGCATCATACAGTCGAATCCAGGGGCAAAATCAACAATGCGGCAAACTGTCCCCCCTTCATTAACTAGGCCCAACTTTCCGGTAGCTGTTAAAGCATCATGGCTTGCAATATCGACATCGTCGTTAAGTGATGCCGGGAATTCGGATGTAGTGTAAGCGACACTGAAACCCATCAATTTATCATCGTATGACGTCCATTTCCCGGGGCGTTTTTGTTGGATGATTGCTTTGCCGCTGGACTTGTCATGACCAGTCAAATATGTATGAAGACCTGGAAGGTTCGAAACCTGCCCAGGCTGGGGAGGACGGTTGTCAGAGCTCGACATGGTAAGAAGTCGCAGTGTGCGAGAAGGAGAGAGGTGTAAGAGTAGGGTAAGACTGGCAGTAAGAGACGAATGACACAATGACAAGAGTATGGTTATTCATAGCTGCTTGACTCTTAATAATCAATCCCTTCCCCCTCGCGATTGAGGCCCGACGTATGTCGCACCCCATTCGGAATCCCACACGGCTGCCATGGGCCCACAGAGCCATTCCATAGCCTATCCCATTCCAGCATGACCAAGTTTATGCAAATGGAACTCCCCTGATTCATCCGGGTGGAGTAGTTCTAGCCGTCTACACCTGCCGCACTGTTCCCTTGCAGAACACGGGACGCTCACAGTCAGGTTCCCCTTTGCCCTTGCAATTTAAGACCTAAAACCCACCAGCAAAAGCATTGTTCGTATCCTGTTGTATTACCCGAGCGTGTAACAAATTAGTTCGAGATGCGTGTCAAGGTTCAGGTTCCTGCGAAATGACCATTTACCGCCTACAATATTCCTTTCGGCTTAATATCGACTGGGGCCAATGTGACACCTCGATGTGCTACAACCATCGGCAATTATACTGCCGACTTAGCCATCTATTCCGAATATGGACATTTGGATCACCTCCAACTTGAACCATGTGCTAAACAAATCTTCATGCAGGTAGACTAAAATTTACTATACAAGAGCAAGTGTATGTTTTGCACAGTTGTTTGCTGACTTGTATATTTTAATAGCCCTCGCTGAATGCTTGCTGCTGTGCCTCGAGACCTTCAACTCGCTGTCCGTGATTGCCTAATCTATGACATCACTAACGGAGAGTTTCCAGGGAGTTGTTTGGTCAATATGAACTCCGTGACCATGCACCTACCATTTCATATTAGAGGTTGATCGGGTTTCTACTGCTCGTTGGAGCATGTCCAAAATGTCGACTTCCATTTTTGACCCTTCAAGGTTTTGAAATCAGAATACTAACTACATGCAGTGTTCTCCGATAGCCTAAAGCGCTTGTATACTTCTAAATTAGTTCTATGCGCCATCCGTTTACAACGGACCAGTAATGTTGCCGTTTCTTAGCCTCGCCACGTTTTCTCACGGCTCGGCCGTACAGTTTGTGGCCACAATAAATATTATCCTTGACAAATCTTAGTGAACTCGTCTTCTCACTTGGTATCTCAAGTAATCTACAACCCAGCAACCTCAAAATCAACACGGTAAGGGGTCGTATGCTCTTGCAACAAAACGTGAGGCACTTGATGTTTTTGGGCTTAACACTGAGTAGAAGTGGAAAAGTCTGAGGAGACAATGTGATATATGACCAGGTGACACTTGCAAAACGACTGAATCTAATACCAGGATTTCTAATTGTAGGCGCCGTTATGCCGAACTTTCGTATCCCCTCTCTCGCTTCCCATATGCCTCCACACATCCGCTCATGTTCGTTAGAAATGAGTTCAGCCCACTAGTTACCAACCAATTCAGCTAATCCAAGATGTCGATCCGAGGTTACAAAGTGCGGGGTCGCGGGGAAACCCAGAATAATAGAACCCTAGAGAGTAGTCCGGGGGAGGGGGAAGCTAAGCAACCTATCCGAGTGGGATGAGCGGAGTGTGGAGTACGCCCTAATGACTGACTCCATCTTCAATGTATATGAGAAAGCTACTGAAAAGATTTTTGCTTGGAGGGTGAGATCAAAGAATACTCAATCATTCTACTGTTACTATGATTGTGGTTATTTTGATTGCTGTGCTCTCAAGTGCGGCTGCGTGGCAGGTAAGCAAGCTCAGAGTAGGACATGTATGAGCATTTACTAAATAAAGCTTTCCAGATTTTGTACAATATTTTCCTATCGCCCCTTCGTCATGTACCTGGACCTCTTCTAGCTAAGATAACACTCAGGTGGTTAATGTTCGTTGAGCTCGCTGGAGACCGCACCTTAACGATACATCAACTTCACGAGCGATATGGCCCGTCAGTACGAATCGGACCTCGGGAAATATCGTACTCAAATCTAGAAATGGTAAATGAGCTCTACGGACAAAAGACGACATTTATGAAAGCCCCCATATACGATCATTTTAGCGTCAAGCCACTGGGCATTTTTAGCATGAGGGACAAGACTGAACACAGTCAGCGACGACGACTACTCAGTCATGCATTTTCACAATCGAACCTTCTCGACATCGAGCCACTCATAAAGCAGATTATCCAAAAGCTGATGCTGCATGTGGAACAAGGGATAGGCAAACCTTTGGATATGGTAACTCTGTTCCGGTTAACGGCTTTTGATATTGTTGGTACTGCAACCCTACGCGTTTGCCTCAAATCCGCTGTTGATAAGACTAATCTCCGTTTACCAGGGGAATTATTCCTCGGGCAGTCTTTTGGTGGTCTAGACTCCGTTCAAACTCCCCAATTTTTAACCGACATGGACTATCATTTTCTTTTGAGTGGACTGGAGGGCAGCTTTCCTTGGCTTTATCGACTTCTTCTTGTGCTCCCGGTACCAGCAGTCCAACACTTCTTGGCGGCACGGCAACGAATCATTCAGGTTTGTAACCCTCTATAAGCACATTCACAATAAGCTATCTGAGTCTGATCCATGTTCCAGCATGGGAAAATGTCATTCAACAAGTACATTGATCAATACGGACGGAATTCGGGCCGTAAAGACCTCCTGACAAAGATTTTGACACCCAAGAGCCAGGAAGAAGCTCCATTGACGGACCGTGAAACTTATACCGAAATAGCAAATCTTGTATTCGCAGGTACCGGTATGTGTCGTCCATTATTTAATGGAATCTTCTGTTAACTCTTTTAGATACAACTAGCACGACCCTGACCTATCTTTTCTGGGAGCTTGCTAAAGACCATAAGTGGCAGACATGCCTCCGAGCTGAGCTTTCTACGGTGAAGTGGGAAACAGAATTGATATCCTACAAGGATGTTCAAGACCTGCCAGTTTTGGACGCGCTTATCCACGAGGCTCTTCGACTACACCCTGCAGCACCAGCAAGCCTACAACGGGAGACACCCGCCGGTGGACGAACGTTAAATGGCGTCTTCATCCCAGAGAAGGTAAGTTGAGAAAACAAAGATAGTATTCTAAGCCAGACCATTGAACGCTAATAACTTAGACCACTGTTTCTATGCAGTGTTACACAACCCATCGTGACCCAAGTGTCTTTCCTAATCCCAATGCCTTCGATCCAGAACGATGGATGGGCAGTGATACAATCACTGCCGAAATGAAGCAGCTTTTTCTTCCGTTCTCCCGTGGCACTCGAGCCTGTCTTGGGAAAAACCTAGCAATGATGGAATTGAAGATAGTTACAGCCAATCTGATGAGGCATTATATAGTTAACTTGGGAGTGGAAACTACGGACGATAGTATGACTATTAAGGATCATTTCTTAGCAACTCCTAAAAGTGGGCAGTGCAACTTAGTGTTTACTTTAGCTAGTTAAATTTGTAATGAGGTTTTAGTGTAGGGAGCTGGAGCGATTAAGTTTGCACAATTAAGAACGTAGTAGGGCTGGCTGCTTTGTTCCTAAGGTCTTTTTCCAGCATTTCAGGGAGATGTTAACGTGTTTTTATGTCTCTTAGAAGATTAGTATTAGCTATAGGGTTGGGGGTGGAGTAGTGTTGAGTGGTAATAAAATCCGAAAGTGGAACAAGAAGCAACACAAAAATTTGCAATATATTAACTGTGTAAATCTAGATAAATATGTGACGACAATCGTAGCATATGTACTGCATATGTGTATGGCCTTTTTTAATAGATTATTTAAATATTTATCATTAATTAAGGAGACCAATGGATCGTAAAGTTTGAGTCTGGTGTTTATATCCTTATATTGGGCGCTAATGGATCGAGTAAGACAAACCAATCGAAATTGCTGCAAGTCATTCATTCCTCGCATCCGATCAGAGCGCCTTCATGAGCGGACAGACTCTACATCCCAATGGTGAGATTGTTGTTAATGGTTAATCTAATCCGTATATGACCTTATATCATTGGCTCGCTCGCGATTCGAGGAATAGCCATGACGCAAAGTAGGACCTGTGGGACTACCTAGAATGCAACCCTTTGTATAAGCTGGAAAAATTTGATCTGTGCATTCAATGTGCCTTGAATTTAGCACTGCCCAAGGGATAGAGCAGGGTCTTGTCCCTCAATTAGGCTCATCTGCGCCTTTTTAGTACGCTCACTCCATCCCATTGCTTGCTCGACATTCAAGGATGGCCATAACGCATAATAGGGCCACACTAAAACCCCAGAATTATCGTCAAATATCAGTAAGTTAATATCTCTCTCTATATAGCAGGCGAAGATGCTTACATGTCCATCTAAAGTACTACCGCAGTGCCGAAGTTGCAGTAAAATGAGGCTTAAATTAGGTAAAATATAGAGCAATCTCCTATAAGCTTTATGATAGTGTCTCGGCAGCCCTAGTAGCGTTTTCGGGTATAAGTGTACTAATATAACTCGTATGCTTTCTCGCATATCTCAATTAGTATTTCCTTGCCATATTAGAAAACAGCTAAAGAAAAGCTCTCTGCCTATTCCTATAAAGGGATGAATTAATTTTTTTTACTTCATTATAATACGCAGACTAAGCGAAGACGACAAACAATGATTATTCTTAAATAGAAAGCTAAATGGTATAGTGAGAAGAGAATTATCTATTATAATGAAACTCGACGTGTCAATTAGGATGAGAAGGGCTCAGGAAATAGATATATGGCTAAGGATTACTGGTTTTATTGTTTGAACTCAAGTAAAAATATAAACAGGTATAGCCATCAAACCAAATATTCCAGTGAGCAGAGCATAAATACCGAAACTGGTCAGATATCCACAATTGACCGAAAATGAAGTCACGCCGTAGCTCATTCCGAAGGAAACAAGATCACGAATAACAGCAACGCACGTCATTGCAGCCAGCGATTTCTCGGCGTCAGTTGTGTTAGCAAGATAAGTGAACGTGACCTCCAAAATACCGCCGAACATCATGTAATACAGGGACATGACAACAACCATAGAGAACCAATGGGGTTGAGTCTTGTCAGTATGGATGAAATATCTCTCAGAGAGGCCACCAAAGCCTAGGTTCGCAGAAACGCCTACCAACACGGGAATAGCGAGGAGTATTAACCGATGTTTTGGCTTACTGACGCCATTGTGGCGTTTGGCGAGAGAAACTAATATCTTGTCGCTCCCCCAGCCGGTAAGAACCCAATTGACTTGGAGCTTGTGTTAGTGATCGTAACATTGATATATACTCAAGATAATAAACTCACGTAGCGTAATCAGCGTGGGACCTATGTTGATCAAGCCAACATTGGCAGATGGCCAACTCCAGGGAGGGCTGACCAACATGGAGGCGTACAGGGTGCTTGCAGCAATGAGAGTTCTGTTCAGAAAATTAAGATTAGTTAATGAGGCAACGCTAAGCTCTGGAATCTTACCCCGTAGAGATAGCACAGATGCACCCGATCCACCAAACCACAGGAGACCGGAGTGCTGCTCCCATGGACTTCCAGAAGCCCCAGACCTCAACCCAGGTATCGGAAACAACGGGATTTCCTACAAACTGTGAGAGATACCCAATGGTAGAATTTTTGCTATTATGACTCTCTTGCAAATTCTTCCGGAAATCGGGATAAGCCTCCATCGTAATGACTTGGAATGGGGGACTATCGGCTCTGGTGTACCGCGTGTCTGGCATTGCAAAAAAGAGTCCGACGAATGTAGTTGCAACAATGCCAGCAAACATAACAAATGGCCACTTGAAACCCACAGTCACAGCCATGTAGTTAGTTACAATAGTAAAAAGGAGTTGAAGTCCAAGCTGTCCCATCATCATAACGCCAAGCATAGTGCCACGTTCATGCACGAATGTAAACTCTTGAATAATCGTATACGCCAGAGCATCTGTTGGGCCTCCTGCAAGACCCTGGACGACTCGAGAGCCAAGGAGAGATGAGTAAGATGTAGCGCAAGCTCCCCAAACAATTGAAGCGAGAAGCACCGCAATTGATAAAAGAAGAGAGAAGCGGCGACCACAAGCAATGGCAAGAGTTGTGAATATGAGCTGACCCGGGGCAATCATTGGGGTGATTAGAGTCAAAAGTAGATTGACATCGCTTAGAGATCGACCAGGGAACATGGCTACAAGCGTAGGCTGATAGTTGTTAAGAAAACTTTGAACAGATAAAGCTGCAGCGCTCCAGATAATGAGAAGCACAATGATGACCCATTTTTGAATCTTTGACCAGTTCAAGGGGTCGGCAAGATCAGCGGATGGCTGGGGAATGAGGTTAACGCGTCCGGATGCATCGATGAGCTGACTTTCCAGGAAGGGTGCATCTTTGACTACTTCGGCTATTTTCATGAGCAATTGAGCATACTTTAGGACCGACGTGTGAGCTGACTGACTCTGACCAAGGGATATAGAAGTCCTTGTTGGGGAATGTGTGCGAATAGGTGATTCACCCATAGTACTTGACAGCTTTCTGCTCAATCACTTAAAATACAATCTATGATAGCAGAGTACACGATCGGAAATTGGATAACGCGGAGTTACATGAACAGCAGCCTACTTACATTTAATAGTTGATGGCTTTATCTATAGCTTCGAGTGAACCGTAGCAGCGTATATCGGCCTCCCGAACAAAACAATCGCCAATCTATGCAAAGTGGCTGACCCGGCTACCCCACATCCCGGTATTGACAGAATTAATTACTCTCAATTATTAGCGTGAGTTCTAAACTTGAAGCCCATTCCTAAAGAGTACAAAAAGTCCATTGAAGAGGAGGGAAGCCGATGACGTACGCCTCCAGGTGTTATCGCAAGATATTGTGGGCCACTGTCATCAAGTAGGTTATCGCCAAGGCTGAGAGATACCGGGTATTTCTGGGTTGCATTCTTCATGCCGTGTTTATCTGCCGGACAGGCCATTATTACAGAGTGGTCAAGCCACTTCCATATCTATGGCTAGATATCAGGGCTATTCCCGAAACAGACAGAAAGTCCAGGTGCGATAACCAGGGGATTAAATATCCAAGTATCCGACGTTAATGTTCCCAGTCTCTGTCTGTGATAATTGTGTACGTATCACTTACATGATGCATCATTGATCTACACAATCTAAGAGCTTGTCAATATTATTTGTCTGAAATAATGAGTAGCAACTCTCCCGAAGCCATGCGGCTGAAAAACGACAAGATTCTCAATAGCTTTCTTTGTACGCCATACTGGGAGGATGACAACCATCTCTCAATGCTGTCAGAAAGCTGTTCCATCGAATTTCCTTTCGCGCCTCCCGGAATGCCGAAAATTTTCAATGGCCCGTTACGAAGAGTTCTCTTTGACTGGTTACGCCGCACAGTGAAAGACTGGGCTAGAGAAAACGTTGTGAAATATCCCACCAAAGATCCCTCACGATATTGGGTAGAGTCTACAACTCGAGCCATGGTGACTTGGGGAGGTAAATTTAGCAGAAAATTTGGCTGTTCCCATGTCGAACTTGTGGTTATTGAAGACGGCAAGGTGGTTTTGTCCAGGTCATGGAGTGATCCGCTTGCGTACTACTTGGCAGCAGGGATGAACTTGCCCGTCTTCAACTATGATGGAAAATCGGGGATTGTGGGAGTTCCACTACCGGACGTGCCCGACCCAAGCCCTCCAAAAACAGACGAGGAAAAGGAGACAAGAGTAAGTGATTGTCCCCTAGATCCAGTTCCAATCGTATCTTGCAGACTGATCAAGAGCCTGTGGCTGTAGCGTACAATTTTGTTTGACTACTTCTTGAAGCCAAACTTTTTTGATCCTGATCGGGATGGCCCTAAACAGGCACATTATTTCCAAACAGATCGAATTGTGCAAATTCCATTTATGCCAAAGGGAATGCAGAGAAAGTTTGATGAGAGCTTTTTCGAATCGACAAAAGATTGGATGGCTAGAACCTTGAAAGAATGGCATCAGGTGTGTTTTCTTAGGTTTCTGAAGGCACTCTTACTTTTCTGACCAGCTTAATAGTCCGATGATTTTCACCAAGACGAATTTCTTGACCCAGATGTTTGTATTGTCGAAGTCAATGGATCTTATGGTAAAGTCACTTGGGATCCTAACGGTTCAACCTCTGGGTATTTCCAAAATTACGTAAGAGACTTAATTATTGCTATTTGAGAGACTTAAAGATTAATCCAGGAATAGGTCATGAAAGTCAATATTAGGGATTTTAGAATATCTGGGTTTACGGAATACTTGGATCCGATAAATAAGTTGCTCGCAGCTGGGGCTTTGATTCCTTGTTTTCCGTTCTTTTACTAGCCATAATTAGTCAGAGTCAAATACAGCAAAAGTTATGTCCTGCCCGCCTGGACTCGGTGGATAATATCATGTCCGGTTAAATGGATTTGCATTAGTCTACTCCATTGCTAGTATTTCCAACTAAAGACTGAGGGAATGGTTTCGATATAGAATAAATGGATTATTTATGCAGTAGTAGTTAGAGGATGCTGTAATAACAAGCAGTAAGCATTTGTAAGAGAAGATGGGTTATTAATAGGTTAGCATTATATTGCAACAATTATTACTGTCCCTACATAATTACTAGGAAATTGCATTTTAAATGTTAATTTGTTCTTTACTTAACCCCCAGTAGTTAATTACAAAACTAAATCTGCTAAATTTAATTTTCTCAACACATTTTAACCTATTTTTTTTAAATAGTAGCTCAGCATAGGGGAAGGGACTGAATGGTTGTTTTTGTTTTAAAAAGATTTACAAAATAGGCCCGGTTTACATCTGACTCGCCAACAAGGTTGAACTAATTGGTTACTTAAACACTCCATAGGGAAGACACTACCGGCACTGTCGTTCATCTCCGGCTTTCCTGGTCAAGTCCTTATTAACACTGCACCACCACGCCGCATTTTACAATCCAGCTCGCTCATATGTAATTTCATGCCCTACTTTTGCCATTATGCGAAACGAGCATCATTGACAAAAACATATCCCCATCCGTGTCCATCGAAATTGTCGGTCGATTCGTACAGAACTCGTGCCAGGATACCAGTTCAGTCTTAACGTCCCGCCCTGTCTTCTCTCCAGCTGCTGCGATCCACGCTTGTGGCGTTTCAGCCAACCAGAGACCCCCCCGGCCATCAAATGGCAGAGCTTCCATGCGAATCTTGTTCGCAGAGAGCTCGTATTTGTGTTGATTAAAGACACAGTTGAAGATATGTGACGTGAGAATGGTACGTCGAGTACTCTCCCCAAACAGCCAGCCTTGCCATGGGCTTAGGCCTTGCGTGGTAATATTTTGTGCACGCATTTCGAGGTTGTCAGTCCAGTCCGACAACTGAGTAAAGTGGGGCCACGTCGCTTCTATAATGCCTTTGCTGGGACCAAACATGAACGCGATCATATACAGCATCAAGGCCTGGACTGCAACCAGAGCATCTTCTAGAGAACCAGTCGTAGGATCCACATGAATCAAGTCCTGGAACCATTTGTCAAACGGGCCTAGGCTTGAACGTTGACGAAGGTTTTCCACGGCTGTGGTAAGGCGGTTTTCATATTGTGGTCGTCGAAGTTTGGGGTGAATGAAGATGGCCGGCAGATCTCTCACCACAAAGTTTGGAATGAGGCTTAGAACCCAGATGACGTACTCTATGCCTTCCCGGTCTTCGTGCATGGGCACATTGACTAGGCGCGACTCGTCTGCCCTCAGGCGCTGAAGAAAGCAATGCACTGGTCTCTCGGTTTCCGCTCTCGGACCTTGCCATGGTGGTGCTCGTTCTTCCGCCGAGCCAGATGAGAGAGGCTCCAGGTCGTAACTGCATTGGAGGCCCTTCTTGGAGCACCGCGAGCAACGAGGCAGCTTAACGACGCATCTGCGTTTTGCCGTGGTGCAATTCTGGCAAGCTTTCCGTAAAGGTGTCGGGTTTCCCTCAGGTACCATGATGAGCTAAGATTGAGCGGCACATTGGGAGTTCCGCAGGGACTTCTTCCTTGATGCCGGAAGACAATTAACAAAGGTTGAAGATTCGTCCACGCATCACCGAATACCGGTACTTCCTTTTCATCGCTGCCGGCTTTCGCTTAATACGGTTTAGTTTCCACTGGTCTACGCCTTCACCCCGCAGGGTCCCGATGCGTGGGAAATGGAACGGACTGCCCAATGCGCCATTGACCTAACCCATTTTAGTTTAGATTCCGCAGGTGCTCTGTGGGTTGTTTTCCCACCTGTTTTATGAGTGAGGGGGTAAGAATGTCGGTACGACTTATTGCGAAGTTGATCGAATCAGAGCTTCGTACAAATGGATTTCAAACCCGGAATCAAGCTCGATTTAACTCCGATCATTAGGGAGCAAAGCTAAAATTAAGTATCCTGATCTGCCGTTAAGTAGCCTAGTGTCCGCAGGTGCCTGAACAGGGTCCCTCGCGGCGTCCAAATAGTTAAACCGAGGAGAAGCAATTGAGGACCGTAGATTACGGACTTAACATTAAGACCTGGGTTTGGGCTGTACTAGAGAGGCTCTTCCCCGGAGATTGGGAATCGGTCGGGTGCGCATATATGGCCACGTCCCCCGACCTCGTGAATGACAATTCTATTATCGTCCAAAGAAACCAAGACCAACTAACTGCGTCAACAATGGAGTACATGTTCAGGAATTCCTCTACTGGAGTACTCCTCCAGCTTGTCTTCCATGGTGAATTATCCTTCAGTCGAAACAAGTCAAAGGACATTGAAGATTTGTCCCTCGAAGAAGTCGGCCAAAGCCCGATGAGGTCCTCGGCTCCAGACGAAACAGAGCAAGCGGGCAAGGCCGAACAAGACCCGGGCGAACATGGTAGTTCTGACTGCAAGCTGGTCCAATGGACTGGCGATGGTAAGCCCATGTCTTCCCCTAGCTTGAATGGGCTTACAAATACTACTAGATGACCCCGATAATCCCCAAAATTGGTCATTTGGCCAGAAGATGTGGATTACTGCCCTCATCAAGTAAGATATCTCCCTTATGTTAGCTTATCACATTTACTTACCTTTTAGTATGTACACTTTTACGGTTTACGTTGGGTCTTCTCTTTATACCTCCAGCGAGCAGGGAATCATGGAAATATTTGATGTTACCGAGACTGAGGCAGCACTTGGGCTCGCTTTGTACGTCTTGGGATATGGCACGGGCTGTCTTCTTTTGTCACCGCTCACAGAACTGCTATCAATCGGGCGTAATCCTCCCTACGCTATATCCGGGCTGCTATTCCTCCTGCTCTGCATCCCGGGTGGCTTGGTTCAGAATTATCCAGGGCTCATGGTGCTGCGCTTCCTCATTGGTCTCACAGCGTCTCCTCCTCTGGCCACATCGGGAGCATCATTGAGTGACATATGGCACCCAACCAGCTTCCCTTTTGTGATTGGTATCTGGGCAGCAACTACTGCCATGGGCCCTGCTCTTGGACCAACACTTTCTTCATTCGCGGTAAAGGAGCTCGGTTGGAGGTTTGCGAGTTGGGAACTGATCATCTTCGTTGGTCCTGTATACCTCCTTTTTGTGACCACAGTGCCCGAAACATCGGGTTTGACTATTCTCTATTACCGAGCGAAACGTCTTAGCGAAGCAGAAGGTGACCCTACTATAAAATCAGAGGCGCAGGTCAAGAAAGAGCACCTGAGCGTTGGTGCTCTTCTGTGGGATGCACTGATCAAGCCTTGGGAAATGAACATCAAGGATCCGGCCTTGCTATTTAGCACCATCTATTTTGGATTGCTATATGGTATCTACTATACTTTTTTCGAAGTAAGTCTTTACAGCCACTCAAACGCATGTGATTTCTAACCCTTGACGCTTGTGCAGTCTTTCCCTCTTGTCTTTCCGGTTTATTACGACCTTACGCCTCAAGCCACGGCACTGATCTTCCTTGGTGCTGTGCCGGCCGGTGTTCTCGCTGTAAGTATCCACTTTATCTATCTTAAAGTGGTGGTTCCCAAGCTTCGAGATGGGGAGCTGGAAAACCATCTTATTCTCGGCATGGTCTTCAGTTGGTTGATTCCGGCCGGTCTCTTCATCTACGGTGAGTGCGATGTCTCTAAATCCCTTGACTGATATTTTCTTCAATTATACTAATTAAATCTTTAAGCTTGGTCTTCTCGGCCGTCGGTACATTGGATCGTACCGACTCTCGGATTTTCAATCCTTATGTTTGCAATGTACTTTGTCACGCAAAGTATCTTCTCTTATATCCCTATGATCTATCCACGATATGCTGCGAGTATTCTTGCAGCTAGCAGCTTCGCCCGAAGCTTAGTTGCTTTTGCAGCCATACTGTTCGCTAGGCCATTGTTCTCCGCCCTGGGAGTCGACGGCGGCGTTAGTCTTCTAGCAGGATTTACGGTCTTGTTTGCTGCGGGGCTGGTATTTCTGTGGAAGTTTGGGAAGTGGCTGAGGGATTGCAGTAGCTTTGCTCTTAATTGATAAGTTAGGAGGGCTTTGCACTGTATGCAGTTAGAATTGCCTCGGCTGAAGCCTGGCTTAAATCCCTGGTGGGTTTTGACAAGGGCCCGTTCGTTTTATTTTTGATTTAATTGGTTGTAGGGGCTGTTCGTTTTACTCTTGATGTTATTGAATATGGCCCCCAAAAACCATTTGGACCATCGCTCTAACCTGAACCTCCCCGTTTTGATAGAGAGGACTTCCTCTAGGACTTTCGTGTCCAGTCGGTTAGGTGTCGGCTCAACGTTCCCAGCTCTGAGACGTATCATGGATCAACTGCCTTCTCCGAGCCCGAAATAAAGAAAATTAAGTGGGTTTTTGATACGTGCTCTAAAATTCGCTGGTTTTTTGACCTACACTCGTACGCAGGCAACGTACTATACAGCTAGAACCCTGAGCCCTTCTTATTAGAGTCATCAAGGGAGCTACAGTTCGGTGCGTCGCAAAAGGTATCCTTAGTACATATTCTAAAAAAGTCCCCGCCACCCCATTACGAGGCAAAGTAATAGGCTGTATCGTGCTTTGCATCAGGATTTGTAGTATACCATTCTGTAACACCCATTAGTTGTGGTTTTGCATCCAATGATAGTAAACTTACTGCTGAAAGATTCACTTGACTTGGCCACAGTCGACTCGTCCGTGGATACATCAACATGATGCTCGAACTGCCAGGCTGCGATTGCTGGTCTCTCTCGAATACTCAATCAAGCAGAACGACAAAACTGGCGATCCAACTCCCAACCCGAGTAATATTATTAACCATAACCATAACGCTAGGGTGCGTTAACATTAATGGAGACAACGCCGAGCTTCAGCATATACACGCCGCTGTCAAGCGGGTACCGACGCAAGGCGGAGATGTCAGGATCCATTTCGCCCAATGTATCAGGTTATTGCATTATTTGGTCCCACTGGTGTAGCCCTGTGGCTGAAATTCCGAAGACCGTGTTAGGGTTAGGATTCTAATCCTGACGGGCTGGTCACAATGTTGCCTTGCTCTACTAGAAACATTACCGTAATGGAAGAGATGTCAACACGAAGAGACGCATCTCACCGGGAGAAACAAACAATAGGAGTGTGTGCTTCCAGTTTAAACAACACAAAAATTTTGCTATCTACTAAGGCTATGCTGTGACAGTAAGACTTTATCCTCGGCAATAGTTGGTTACACTAGGCTTTCGACTCTGTAGTAGCCTCAACACACTCCACAGTACCATCGGCGCCTTTGATGATAAGCCCTCGCGTAGCTGCAGCCGAGTAACCTCCTTCAAAGACATGAGCAATCTCTTCCAAGCTGTGACCTTTTGTTTCAGGATAGACGAAATAGACAATTACAAAGAGGATCGCGTTAAGGATACAAAAGAGGATATAAAATCTCCACGATATGGCCTTCATCGCTATAGGATTCACGAACTGGCCGACAATGAGGGATATGTGAGACGAGATATACGTAACAGACACGCCCCAGCCTCGAAGGGCATAGGGAAAGATCTCGGTGGGGTATGCGTAAGCAAGAGGGGTGAACGCGATGTCGTAGTGGAAGTAGAAGACGAAGATCATGGGGATCACCGCGATACCGACCCCGCTGGATTGTTTGGCAATAAACTGACTATTCAGAATAGTCCAAACCTATCAAACGAGAATTAGTATGGGAACGAGAGAAAATGAAATACTGAGGGCGACGCACCGTATAGGAGATACACATTCCTAACGACGACCAGAGGAAGAGAGTGCGTCGACCTAACCGATCAACCATCATGGCTCCCGCAAAGACAGCCGCGAGGAAGTTGAAAATTTGCAGACCACCATTGATCTCGCTTTGGCGTTTAGCATCGGTGATGCCAACTGTGTCAAGTACTAGAGTAAGGTAGTAGGAGATGACACCATTTCCAGCCCATTGGTTGAAAAAGCCCGTATTAACGGCAATAAATGTACGCCAGCGGTTGGCACGACCGATAAAGAGGTATTTCCAACCCAAAGTTTCCGTATCCTGCTCAAGTCGCAACGCGGCTTCGATTTCTTGCACTTCATATTCCACAAGCAATGATGACTCGTCGCCTCCAGCATGATGACAAATTAGAATTGCCTGGGCTTCCGCGGAGCGTCCCTTCGCGATAAGCCATCTATAAATTGGTTAAGAATATTTCTCCTCAGCTCGGCGTCACACTTACCTCGGAGACTCAGGAACGAAGTAAATGAAAAGCAGTTGGACAAGTGGAAAGACCCCTTGTAGGATGGAGGGAATTCTCCAGCTCCAGTCACTCTCTAAGGGGAGCGTGCCGTAGGAGGACCAAGCTGCGAAAATGGCACCAGTAAACTTGACTATGAGGTTAGCTCTGTGATATCTCTAGGATGAGAGGTTCATTTACATAGAAAGTGTTGTACAGAGAGGTAACCTTGCCACGATGGGTCGGGTAAGCAAGTTCCGTTATCAGGATAGGGCTAGGCTGGGCCATGAATGCTGTGCCAATTCCGAGAAGAAAACGCGAAAAGGTAAACATCCCCATGTTAACAGACGCGCCTTGGATGGCTGCCCCGATGATACAGATAATGAAGGCCAAGAAGAGCGGGATACGGCGGCCGAAGCGGTCAGACAACGGAGTGACGATTAACAGACCGCAAACTTTTCCTACAGGAAAAATAGCGTTCATAAGACCCAGTTTGGCAGCACTTGGGTGGTCGAAGAATTTCTTCCAATATGGCATGGCCTGTAAAGCATTCATCATGGCACCTTTGTGAATCAGCTACCGATCTCTGAGTAGAGAGTGTCCAAAACTCACCATCAAAGCCAAGGGACCCGGAGGAGAAGATGGGCACCAACAGGATTATATTGAGTCGCAAGAGATGCCATGTCAAGTACCATGGCTTATCTCGGGAAGGTAGGACCTAACACGCTCGTCTGTCAATCATTCGCTGTACATAGAGTCGTCACTGCACATACCGTAGCGAGTTCCGAGCCAACAACGCGGAGGTCCTTCGCCGCTCGCTCCGCAGCAGTTGAACGAGCCATACTGAACAATATCTCTGGAAGTTGCTGTTGAGTGAGCTGAGATCGCTATGGAATGTGACAAAACGAATGAGGAACTTGAGAGAGGTTATGGTGAACGGTCACCGCATTTATAATGCCTCTCGCACAAACTATCTAACACCATGATGTAAAGAGAAAATAACCCCACGGGGAAAATCCCCAGGAATTCAACCCCACAAGCAATTTGTCCGCGAAAACGTGGCGCACTTGGGTGGCCATCCACGAAAGAGATTGCGGCGGACCGTGTACGCGAGGGTTCGTTAGAGGCGGGGAAAAGCGGCGATACAGAGACTCGCTTCGCGCCCCCCTCTACCCAAGCTCTGGTCGACTGAGTTCGTTCTGGGTTGGTTCTGAGGAGCGGGGAGTAGCGGCTTTTCGCTCCTCTGCAACTGGCTAAGGTTTTATTAGCGGGGCCTGATACGGGGGCTGGAGACTTTTCTCGGTGTTGGTAGCCTCTTCTGGGCTTGGCGTGCGACATCCTTAAGGAGACCAGGGGCGGGGAGAATCGGACGTGATACTCCACTGCTGCTCACTCTACTTACAACTTCTCCAATAGCATGCTTTAACAGGGAACGGCTTAGCTGGCCATTAGCATGGCATTTTAATCTTTCAAAGTCTAAGGCGTCTCGAATTTATCGCTATGTTAAGGTGGGAGGCCCTGCTGTTGATTGACTCTTATCCAAATTGAATTGGGTACTCTGACTCTATAACTAATCTTTTAAGCATCTTCAGTTGGTGGATCGGATTATATTTTCCTCCTTCGAATCTTTGTTATCAAAAGGCTAGTTGCGAGCTCCCTCGCGATCGAAAACCTTTACTACTTCACAGGCGGCGACGCAGTCGAGAACGATATGGGTGATACGAATATGCTTGGGGAGAAGCCAAGACTTCGCTGGGGTATCATAGGTGAAGATTATGATTCTTAATGCTCACGAGTAGGCTGCTGACTGTGAGATCTCAGGAACGGGCAAGATTTCAACCCGATTTGTTTCAGATATTCTCCTCGACGCCGCGCAAGCTTCTGTACTTCATACAGTGGCTGCGGTGGGCTCTTCATCAATTGAGAAAGGCCAAGACTTCGTAACCCGGCATATTAGCTCTCTGAAAGGAAGGTCTGCAGAAGTATTCGACAACTATGCGGATGTTTTCAGACATGCAGAAGTAGACGCGGTGTATGTTGGGACCCCACATGCGTTGCACTGTTCAAACAGCCTTGACGCTATTGAACAGGGGAAGCATGTCCTGGTGGAAAAGCCCATGGCAATCAATGCGGCGGAGGCGGAAAAGATGATCCAGGCTGCCAGAGCCAAAGGGGTCTTGTTAATGGAAGGCAAGCTTTTCGCCTGTTTTGTTATTTGCAACGCTCACATGCATATAGGAGCATGGACCAAGTTTCTCCCCATTACGAAACTGCTTCAGCAGCAACTTGTCGAGTACCATGCAATCGGCGACGTTTACCGCATCTATGCTGATGCCGGCATCGACCAGAAACTTGAAGAACTCCCTGCCGAGTCTCGCCTGAAAGACCTCAGCTTAGGGGCAGGATCTCTCCTGGATCTTGGGTACTACGCCGTACTCTGGGCCACGTTGTTGAAGGGCACGACGGCTGACTCGTGCAGTCAGCCGGGCGTTGTGGGAAGCAGCGTCATGCAAGACGGCGTGGATATCGCAACTTCGGCTATAATTACATATGCCAGTGGATCTACAGCTTGTCAAGCGATCGTCACGTCAACAACACGCACACGAACCGACACTACTTTTGCACGGGCCGAAGGGTCTAAGGGTGTTCTTACCGTGCAGGGAGCCGCAATTAGCAAGCCGGTGCGATTTACTATCAAGCTACATGGGCAAGAACAAGAGACCACATACGAAGCTCCGAAGCTCGGACTAGGTTTTGTACATGAGGCAAATTCTTTTGCGCTCAGCGTTGCCGCTGGCTTGCTCGAGAACGAAACTAGACCTCTGAGCGAGAGTCTTCAGATGATGAGAGTGCTGGATTGCATTCGAAAACAAGGCGGCGTGGTATATCCGTGCGACTTGCAACAAGGTTCAGAAGAGTAGTTGCTCAATTTGTGGGGGTATGCCTTGTCTTCTTTGAATAAACTGTGTTTTGTTCACTGCTTCCATCACATCTCTTGCTAAGCCTGTAGCTAAGTAGTCTCATTTGCTCGTAGACGAATCCGTAAATAGTGGCCCTCAAACTTTAGGTCCATTTCTTACTTAAGGTTATTGAATTTTTCTGTAATTAGTCATGTAGAGGACAACAAACTTCAGAGAATCGTCTCATAGCTTCAGTCGCCCACACTGGCGCAGGATCTGTGGTCTAGACTTTTGGCGCCTTTCTAAACAAACCAACCTCTTCTCCCCAAACGGTTTCCTCCGCTCACGAGCAAGTTTCCCCGCTCTTCCCCATCCAGCACTGATAACTCCCTCACCATCCCTTAAAACTCGCTCCTACCATACCTTACCCACCATAGGACACGAGCGCGGTAACATCCTTGATCATCTTCATCTGGCCATATGCATCGACCTCGCTCCGTCTACCCGCGCAGCCGTGCAGTGACAGCATGTCAGGCGTGTCGCGAGCGAAAAAAAAAATGGTATGTACCCAATCAGTCAGCCAGCCGGGGAGCGGCGGCCATGATGCGATCATCCTGTTTTCTCGACCCCTCCTTTCTTTTATTCCGTTGGTTGCTTCTCCAACAAAAAAATTGCCCGCTCACTAGTCTTAGTGATAACGGTCGACCGAGTTGTGGCTCTTGTGCTCGTCTAGGCAGCGTCTGCCACTATATCGCCAAAGATGCCTCCACGTTTGATGCCGCTAGCCTCGCCATTCTAGATCGTCTCTTCGTTATTGAGTCACTTATTAGGCATGAAGAGCCACCGTCTATCTCACCGCTGTCGGAACCGCAAGTGGAGCCGCCCACGCGGACAGAGGGCCTGCCACTAACCACCTCTGCATATTTGGCAGACCTCCGGCGGGCTAATACCGATACCGTCTTGAGTTGGCCGGCATTCGAGCCGGCTTTGGTTGACATCGCCAGAAGCTCCTATTTGGATAATTCAGGGACCCGGCAATTTTCCTATCTATGCGAGTGGAGTGAGTCCACTACATCCACCGTCGGAAGGCTGTGTCCCTTTTCAACGGAGCCTCCCGATGTGGAGCGGCTCGTCAATGCTTTCTTCCAAAATGTCCATACCAAGAATCCTATACTCGATCACGATCGACTGACGGCATACTGCAATGAAATGTATGAACACGGTCTTACGTGGAATTTGCCCACCTGTCTAGTGTTGCTCTGCTGCGCTCTTGGTGCAATCTCCCGGCCGTGGAACTATGACGAAGGCAGCAGCAATTCTCTCGAACTAGGACATGCCTACTTTTCTGCAGCAGAGAAGAGATTTGGAACCGCGTTGAATTGCCCAGAAGTTATTTCTGTTCAATGTCTTTGCTTGGCCGGTATCTACTGCATGTACACCTTAAAGCCAATTGCCGCCATGCGCATGTTCAGCGCAGCTGGGACCACTCTTCAGTTTATCCTATCTACCACGTATGGACTATGAAGAACTCTCCGCCTTTACTTTCTCATTATTGACTATGCTTTGCCAACAGGTCGTCGGATCCTAGTCTATCTAACTGCTCTAATGTTATCCAGCGGCTCTTTTGGACATGTTTCAAATCAGAGAGGTGGATATGACCTGTGACATATATTTATCGAAGAAGACTGACATCAATTTCCCACAGAGAAATTTTAGCCGAAATTCCGATTGGCCATCTGGCTATTACTAATTTCCAGCTCTGTGAGACTTATCCCTTACCACCCGAGAGTTCTCCGGAAGCTTCACCTCCTCAGTGGCAGCAAATTCAAGAAAACAGCTGGTATTACTATCTGTCTGAAATTGCTCTCCGTCACATTGCCGATCGGATAGTTGCTACCATGTACCCGGAACATGAGTCTTTCGAGGCCACACTGCAGCTCGTTCCTGACGCTTTAGAGTTTGAACGGCAGCTCCTCTCATGGTTCGAGTCTTTACCATCGTGCATGGCCTTTCCTCTATCGCCTGGGCGCCTCGATGACGAACTCAAGTACTTCCTCCGGTCGAGGTTCTTCATCGTGTCCGAATTGCTTCATCGGCCTTTCCTCAACCTTGCCCTCCATAAACCAGATGTTGGCCATGAAACGATCGACCTGGCCCGCAAGAGCCTCGTGCCTGCCACAAGCTACCTGCTGCAGTCAAACCACATTCATCGACACCATGGAAAATGGCTTCAAGTGCGTCGAGAGCTGACATACGCTTGTATTCTACTCGCTGCGTCTGAGCTTTCCAGCGTGCGCGGCGTAGACCTCATGCCCCCGGGCTGGCGGGAAGGCGTTAGCCGCGCACACGACTCGATCCAGAGATGGAGCACTGAGTGTCACGCAATGCATTCATACCAGAATGTCATCTCGGCGGTAGATAGTTACTTCACAGATAGAGACGGCCAGGCAAGCGGAGTGGGAATTCAATTGAGTACATAAGCTCACATGAGCGACGATGATATTGGACTGAGCTTTACCAGTGTACCAGTCCCCATTGGGTCAAACTCGTTCCGCTGACCGTAATTAGCGATAAGATTGAAGCCGTCAGCAAAGCGTGATTTAATGATAGGCTGTGTTCTTATGGGACCTTGACTCGCTGAATTAGAAACATCGCCACACTTACGTCACTTATTGGCAAGTGTCGCGAGCACAGTGGCGGGGAGTGGCGGGCGTTGCTAAGGCCGGAATGAGCGGAGTTTGGCGCGCGGAAAGGCGGACAAACACGACGGGGCACCGCTTGGATACCCTCCGTTCTGCAGCGGTGAATGCCAACAGCTAGGTACGATAGATGGCACCAAAAAGTCGATCTCAGTTCTACAATCCGTGAGGGGACCTCTAGCCGGAGAGATGATGAGATATAAAGACCTCAGACGCGCCTTATCCGGTTGCCTGGCTAGTTACAAGATAAAATCAATCCACTACGAGCCAAATAGCAAAGATGGCAGCCCAACCTAGCATTGACGACATCATCGCACAACTTTCTCTTGAAGAGAAGGTATCTTTGACTTCCGCCTTCGACTGGTGGCGCACACCTATCATCCGAAGGAACGGGAAGATTCTCGTCCCTCATATCAAGGTAGGTTTGGCCCTGCGAATTGCCGTCCCAGGTTGAGGCTCACACACGAAGCAGACTACCGATGGCCCCAATGGTGCCAGAGGTGAAAGCTATGTAAGCGGGGTCAAGTCTGCAATGTTCCCTTGCTCTACCTGCATCGGCGCCACGTTCGACCCAGAAATTGCCTACAATGCCGGCAAAGCTATTGCGATAGAAGCAAAAACCAAGTCCGCCGATGTCCTCCTTGCACCGACCGTCAACGCCATTCGTGGCCCCCTTGGTTAGTTCTTCTTTACGAACATGTACTTACAATTCTGAATAATTGTTTAGGCGGACGCAACCATGAAACATACTCCGAAGACCCTGTAGTTCTGGGTGTCATGGGGGCTGCTTACATCAATGGCTGCCAGTCTCAGGGCATCGGCGCAACGCCAAAGCATCTCGTCGCTAATGACATTGAGAAACGTCGACGGTTCCTTACTGTGGAGCTTGATGAACGTACCCTCCGCGAAATCTACCTGCTGCCGTTTCAGATGATTGTGAAGGCCGCTGACCCATGGTGTATCATGACAAGGTAAGACATCGTCTGCTCGATAACTGTGCGTCCAGCTGACTTTTGGAAAAAGCTATAACCGAGTCAACGGCACCTACTGCGCGTACGATCCTCGGCTATTGCATACCATTCTCCGCCAGGAATGGGGCTTTAAGGGTCTCGTTATGTCCGACTGGGTTGGCACTTACTCTACCGACCAGGCCATTAATGCCGGGCTCGATCTCGAGATGCCTGGTCCTACCAAATTCCGTGGTGATAAGTTGATGCAGGCTATCAAGAATGGTCAAGTCTCCGAAAAGACCGTTACAGAGAGTGCGAGGCGAGTTCTCGAGCTGGTCAAGAAGAGCGCCCGCTTCAGCCATCCTGATGACAGGCAGGAATACTATGCCGAAGACTCCGATCGGGACGAACTCATTGCCTGCTCAGCTGCCGAAGGAACCGTTCTGCTTAAGAACAAGGACGGCATCCTCCCCCTTCAAAAAGGCTCCAAGATCGTAGTGATAGGCCAGCACGCCGCTGTCCCAACGGTTGGGGGTGGTGGTAGCGCCAAGGTAGACTGTGAGCGCTTAATCGCTCCTGTGACAGGGCTCAAAGATGCCGGAGTTGAGTTCAAGTACGAGCCCGGGGTGCCCGTTTTTGCTGCTGTTCCCCTCCCAGATCTAGATACCCTCTCTCCTGTGGATCCCGCCCAGGAGAAGCCTGTTTACGTCGAGTGGTTCAATGGGCCCGTCATTGGCGAGAACCTTTGCCACGAACAGCGTTTGGACAGAGCCGAGTACATGATAAAGGAGCGATGGCCCACATATCTCAATGCCGATTACTGCACGAGACTGACCTTCAAGCTCACTCCCAAGACAAGCGGAAAGCATCTGCTCTCCGTTCTCACTACAGGCACCGCGACGTTGTACATCGACGATGAGAAGGCGTATCATCGCGAGCAGGAACAACAGCTTCAGCGCGAGGCGTTTTATTTCTTCCGGTCTAAGTTTGAGCGTCGTTTCTTCTACCCCATGGAAGCCGGCAAAACCTACACCTTCCGTCTCGAGTCATGGGCTACCGAACCCGAAGCTCTCGCCCGCACTATTGGAGGCGCCGTCATCCAAGGATCTGGTGTGCGATTCTTTGAGAGCGTTGATGTGTCGGCTCAGATCGAGAGCGCTGCACAGTCTGCAGCCGACTGTGACGTCGCCATTGTCTTTACCGGCACCACCAACGAAATTGAGTCGGAAGGCTACGACCGTGAACATATGGACCTCACAGCTGAGCAGTACAAGCTCATCGAGGCTGTTTCTTCCAAGCAGCCCAAGACCATCGTCGTCAACTACTCTGGCTGCCCTGTCTCCATGCAGAGTTTTGTTGACAAGGTAGCGGGTATTGTCCAGTGCTGGTTCCCAGGCCAAGAGGCAGGAAACTCCATCGCAAAGATCCTGACGGGCGAGGTAAACCCCTGTGGTCATTTGCCCGTCACATGGCCCAAGGTCGTTGAAGACCACGCTTGCCATGGTAACTGGCCAACGGACGACAACGATGTCATTCGCTATGAAGAAGGCGTCTTTGTCGGTTATCGCCATTACGACCGAACTGGCGTGGTGCCCTTGTTCCCCTTCGGGTACGGATTATCCTACACTACTTTTGCCTTAGCGGGGGCAAAGGTTTCGGGTTCAATCACCAGCGTCGACGACAAGGTGCGGGTCCAAGCCCAGGTCGCCAACACTGGTGAGCGAGCTGGAAAGGCTGTCCTCCAGTTCTATATCGAACCCCCGGCCATGCCACTCCCCCGTCCTAAAAAGGAGCTAAAGGCATTTGCTAAGGTTCTGGTACAGCCTGGCGCTACCGAAGATGTCTATTCTGAGCTCGACAAGTATGCTGTCAGCTACTATGATGTGGACAACGGCTGCTGGATGGCTATAGCTGGCGAGTATAAGGTCCATGTCGGCTTTTCTGCGGTCGAGATCGTTGGCACCACTTCGTTCAAAGTAACCCAGGAATTCTCTTGGAAGGGATTGTAATCAAATACCCAATTGCTAGTAGCATAACTCCTGTTTTCACGTCTCGAGCTGTTGTACGGGATAGCCCGAGTCCTAGATAAAGGCAACCTAGATAGTCTGAGGCAACAGAGGTTACGGAGCTTGATAAACCCTCCCGGAGACCTCAGAGGGTCTCCGCCATCCAGATAGAAGAACTAAGCATATTTCATTCTTTCTGACTCAATCATCGATTTGTCGGCTTAGTCTCGTGCCAATTACACAACAGAGAGAAGTGTATATTAGAGCGCGCCCTCCTCGCGTTTCTCGATCATTGCAAGCTCTGCTGTGTATTGCAATTTTACACGCACTGTCTTAATTGTACTTGCACTTTTGGGGCTACATGACTGAACACAGTGGTTCTCCAGCAGTGGTTCTCCATGAGTGGCGGACCTCTAGTCCCAGCGCGCCAGGCGCATTACAGGGCGGCCTGAGGGCAAGCAGTTCGTGCTGGTTTCACTAGCGAATATTTGACCAGGGGATTTGCATCTATAGAGGAGAGTGAGCATTTATGACTGGAGGAGAGGATCTGTTGATTGCAATGCCGTTCTGTCAGACATTTGATTGACGTAGGTCTAGGCTGATAGAGGTGGCTTTCTGCTGATCGGCCTCTCGCTCTGTGAGTCGTTCCATCTAGCTAGGCTATCTAGGTACCTGGGGTCAGACGCTTACAAATGGCCTAATGTGACGTGACAAAGACGCAACGACACCTTAACTAGCCTGGACTTGGGCACCGTTCAACACCGGTTAGTACAATGAGTGGCGTACGCACCCCGTCCCCTTGCTGTGACTTCGTGATGTCGACAGCTCTATGTTTGTCAAATCGTAATGAAATTCTGCATAAATTTGGCGGCTTGCATGAAGATGTCCTACTGTTGTTTTTACCAGCGAGGGCCGCCCCGCACTGCGCACTTGTAGGTAAGATGCCCCTATCCAAGCATTGGTGATAGCTAGCTTTCGTGATGGACCGCCAGCGTCTGGTGTACAGATATCTTCATGCTTTTCTGAGTAGCAGGTCAGCAATTTAACGTAGCCTTTACGCCGTTCAGTTGAAGGGCTATTGCCATGCCAACCGAGCAATTCCGATTTGGTCGTATTTGCAAGTAATCCTCTGCGCCCCTGGCGCGAGATCACGTGGTTGGTCCTTTGGATTGCTGCTTGGTGATACACTTCTCCGAAACGACACGCGGGCGGCCGCATAGCCGACCAGTGCGCATCATGTTTGCTCCCACTATGCCTTTGCACCATGGCTAAACAAAGTCCTCACGTTGAGAATCCTCAGCTTGACCGGAATCAGTATGGACGTAAAAGCACACCACCAGAATCGCAGATATTCTCGCCCCTAACGCCTCCTCCGACAGTCTACCGATTGCAAGCAATAACCAATTTGAAGACTCAAGTACTACATATATTCGCCGCACGAGCAAATTAACACAATTTAGGGCAATATCCCGGACTGTTCACTTTTGATATCCCCCCCTCGAATTTTCATCGCCTCCAGAAAAGCCTTGAGCTCAATGCACAATTAAAAAACTTTATAGACGATAAAGTGCGGTACGTGTTGATATAAATCTGGCGTCATTATGGTATTAACGTTCTATAGCTTTGATTTCAAGCCAAAACCCGAGCGCCTTGCTGTACGAATGCCTTCTGCTCTCTACGAATTTACAATAACCACATATCACATTTAAATTGAGGGAAGAAGGAAGTTATGAAAGCCGTTATCTTTCTATCTAGTTGAATGGATAGCTATTTATCTTTTATAGAGGGAAGAAAAGGGGCTAAGGGGGCTCCGGCCGTGGGGGGAAGCCGATAACCCGTATCGGCAAGCTGATGACCCGTTTGATACCACACTGTTGAAGCGCATAAGTAATCAGGTCTTGGAGATTGCTTAGGGGAGAGGGGAGGGGGCTAAATTTACCACAAATATTACAGAAAGAGGCTCAGCGCAAATTCTACTAAAACGAAATATTTGTAATAAAGAGTCCAAACCTTTAGACCCGATATAACGCAAACCAAATGCTCAATTTTAATATAAAGAAGCAATATACCTAGGAGTAGTTATTAAGCTATTATACTTATAAGATGGCAAAGAACTTAAGAAAGCTAACTTTTAATTATATCTTATATTTAAATAGCAATATTAAAGCGGTTATCGGCCTTAACCTACACTGTCTCTACACCCCCCCTTTGGGCCCCACCCCCTATAATACCGTTTGTGGGGTTTCTACTGTAGTGCGCGTACGTAATTCGTGCGCCTTGCCTCCTTTTCTATAGGTATCTGCTAGTATATTACTTCTAAAGCTTTAAGCTTTAGTCTTAAAATTAAGACATTAATGCATTTTCTTCTAGATCTAGCTGCTTTATAATCCTTATAATATATTTATCTATTACTACCTAAATTTCACCCCTAGGTGCAACATTTTATACCACATATATACCTATTATTCTACTATATAAACCCCCTATAAACCCATGCCTAACCACTTGTTCGCCTGCAACATTTACACACGGCAGGGCTACTTTCACTCCCAACATTATCTTTTACCTTAAGTCTTAGTTTGGACCGGCTGTTGGCCCTCAGAGATTATCTGGGCTTCTGGCACGTATCTTAACCCCATATAACCGGAAGATTATTGGCACCGGCACCATCACCAGGGCAAGGAACGCTAATACACTATTTCCCCAACCCAGTCCAAGGTTGTCATACATAGATAATCCCGCAAGCGGTAGCAGAGCGCCAGCAATAGATCGGAGCACTGTAATGGCGGCCACCACAGATGCAGCATATGAAATGTATACATCGACTAGGTAGATCTGGAGACACATCTATATATATCATCAGCGGCTGTTCTAGAATCAGAGCAGACATAATACAAACCATAACTCCCATAAGACCAAAGCAGAAGAATGCCACGCCGATCATTGGTACAATCCAATGGGTGTTAGCTTCTGTTGCCCATCCATACCAGAAGAGTGATGCCATTATAATGATGCCGTTAGGCAGTGTCAACCAGATCGGTATACGGTCCTCAGGTGCTGTTGCTTCACCCTTAGCCTGCTTCTTCTTTATGATGATGTCGGTAATTGTGCCGAATGTTATGGTGCCAAACAGCATACCCACTCCGGTTGGAAGATATGCCAGGCCGACAATTGCAGTGCCAAACCCATACTGCTGAGAGAAGACAAACGTAAATGTACTAAACATAAGGTATAGAATACCATATACAACCGCAATGTATAGCGATAGGGCGAAAACTGGTGGCTGTGTGAAGAGCATTCTGAGGGGACGAATGATGGCATTCTTCAACCGCTCTTGGTCGGAGAGCCCATCCTGATCCAGAATAGAGTACAGGTCTGGGTTATTCGTTTCTTTTTTCAAACGGTTGACCTTTGCCCGAATTAGAGTAGGGTGGTAGGTCTCGACGACGAGGAAGTAACAGGGGATTGAGGCGACGCCAGCCTGAAGAACAGTCAGATTTTTCTTGAACGTATCTCAACTTGTGCCAGAGCTGAGCTAAGCTACTCACTGCAATCGAAATCACCCAGAAGACCCATCTCCAGTCCAGGTCCTCGACCATGAAACCTCCTGCTACAGGTCCTATGCACGGCCCCAGCAGCGGTCCCATTGCCCAAATTGCCATCGCTTTCCCTCGCTGCTCCACAGGAAACATATCTGAGATCGTACCACTGCCGTTGGTGATGGGCGTCGAACCTGCAAACCCCATCAAGAATCGGAAGGCAATAAGCATTCCTATGTTCTTGCTAAGCGCAGTTCCTACAGTAAAAACGATAAAGAGTAGGTTCGCGATGTTGTAGCAGGGAGCTCGACCGTAGATTTCGCTAAGAGGCGCCGCCAGGAGGGGTCCAAACGCAAATCCCAGGACGTAGACGGAAACAACGAAGGTTGCAAGATTCTCGTTCGTCGTATTGAACTCGCGCATGATATCAGGGACACCGGGGGCGAACATTGACGAGCCCTGCTAGTCGTTAGAGGGTGAAATATTGGAGAAACTCCAGGAGAGACGCACCAGGGGACTTTGGATCTAGGTCAGTATAAAGCCATAAACTCCGTAACATGATAGTACTTACGTTAACACAGCCATGAGTGATACCGCAAGAATGTTTGACCACTTCTTTTTATTCGGCCAGTTCAAGGGACTTTTTGGGTCGTCAGGGCCCTCCCATCCGACAGCATTGCGGTCCTCTGTTGGAGAGGTAGACCTAAGATCATCTCCCTTCCGATCTGTGTGGGACGCTGTCTCTTTATCGCTTGTCGGTGGTCGTGTCGCGTTGATATCGCCATTAAGCACCGTCAAGGTCTGCTGGCTTTCCGGGCGAGGCAAGTCCTCCAAATGTATACCTTTTACGGTCTTGTCCATGGTAAGTGAGTAAAAGTTGTTGTTGGAGATCTAGGTAGTAACAAGACCAAGGGCGCAAGGAGTACTTAAAGTGGCAGCGTATATGAAAAACGACCGGGGGTTCGTAATCATATGAAATTTCTACCATGTGAAGCGGCCCAAACAAAGTGGTTCGGCTACCGTCCCACATCCCGTATGAATGCTAGCAATTTGTAAGGTGCGGAAGCTGGCGTCTAGTTATGCCCGCTCCGTGGAGTTCGGGACCAACGCGGAGCCCGACGCTTTGGGAGGCTTCCGCTAGACGTGGACTAATTTTTGGGGCGGAATTCCGCGGAAGATGCATCGACAGTCCGCGGACAAATAAATCAAGCCTGCGCCAAAATACAAACTAGATTGTCTCCCTCTCGCGCACTCAATTATAACGTAAACTCACCGAAGCTCAGAGCGCCCTTTTAAGACGATACAGAAGATGGGTCTTCGGAAGCGTCATCGTCAAATTTCATGTCAATTCTGCCGGATGCGAAAGCTGCGGTGCAGCCGTGAGTTCCCGTGCTCTAATTGCACATCCCGAGGGGTCCCATGCTTGGGACAACAGCCACAGCCACAGCGCACTCCTCCAGCTCACCGTCCAGCTGCCGAGGAAGCAGCTACCCCCCTCAAAGATACGGACTTTCTAAACCGCTTAGAGAGGTTAGAGGCCCTACTTGCGGTTCAGAACAAACGGCCGGAGTCCGGACATGAGCCGTCGTCGGCCCAGCAGCCAACCGCACACCCGGTTCACACTCTCCGGTTCCTCCAGCCCCTCCAGCCCAGCGTCCAAGACTTGACGAACGATGCCTTGTTCCTCGAACTATCATGCCTCAGCACAGGATTAAATGTAAGTCGGTGCATTTATCAGGTTCTCATTTTTGACCAACTTGAGCATACAGTTGACTTGGTGGTGGCCAGGAGTCGGCTCTCTCAGACAACATCGTCTTCCGCATGTGCTCTATCCGGTTCATCACACAAACATCGTCCCATGTCTTTCGAAATTCTAGTGTACCTTTGTGTCCTTTGTCAATACAGCCTACCAAATGCATCTGGCTACCTGACCGTGAAGAGACCGAAGCGTTGGTCGACAAGTATATCACACATATCAATCATATTCACCACATCGTTCACGGCCCTTCTTTGAAGAAGTTGGTTAGTGAAGTATATGACAGTTTGAAACCAGGCTCACGTATCCATATGGGGTGTGTGGTTCTTCTGCTGTCTATTTTCGCTGAGGTCACTTACGCATGGACAGCCTACGATAAGGAGACGAAGCTGTTCGTAAACTTCACAGAGGCTAATTCACAAGCCGTTTTCTGGATCAAGGCGGCCTTAGAGCTTGCTGACAGTGCTCAAAGAAACGCCCATGTTTCCCTGGAATGTGTGCAGGGTCTCCTGGTCCTTGCTATTGCCATATTGAACCACGAGGGCATCTCAGTACGGTCGCGGTCCATCATTTCCAGGGCGATAGCAATGGGTCTCGAGTTGGGTCTGAATCGCCTTGACCATCCTCAAAAAGATGCCAACTCTTGGAAGTTTCCTACTTTCAACCGAATGAAAGCTGAGGTTGGGCGCAGAGTGTGGTGGCATCTCGTGGGTATTGATTGGTACGTAAACTCCACGTCTCGTGATGCACGAAGCCAGAGTTTAACCTAGAGAATAGGATGTCGGCTCGTTTCCCTGGCCCATATCAGGGCAGATACTTTATTAACCCACACCATATGGCCGTGAGAAAGCCCCTAAACCTTAACGATGAAGACCTTGTCGAAGGCGGAGACATGGTGAATTTGCCTCTCAACCAGCCAACCTCCATGTCTTACTTCCTCCAACGTATCCGTTTGGCCGAAATAATCCGAGCCTTCACTGATAGATTCCCTCTTATCTTATCTCATTCAGATACCGTGGGATACGATGTCGTTTTGGAGGTGGATGCAGCAATGGACAGCTACCTGGGGGAAGTCCCATCTTTCCTTTTGATGGAGTCCAGCAAGCTAGAGGAGCTTGCACCCTTATACCCTCAGCACTTCCCAAGCATGATCATTCAGCGATATATGTTCAGCAGTTTCATCCATAGCCAACGCTGCAAACTCCACCTCCCTTACCTTGCACGTGGTACGGTCGAACCAGCGTATGCGCGCTCGCGGGAAGTCTCTCTCAAGAGTGCCCGGCTTATTATCCAAGTCGACCAGCAACTCGAAACGGAACACGCCGCCTTTGCCTCAGCACGGCTAAGATTAGCTGTAGCAATGCATAGCATCCTCTTGGCGCTTATTGTGTTACTGCTGGATCTTTGCATGTTGACTGATCCAAAAGAAAAAGCCATCCGGCAACAAGAGACTGAACATGTGTGGAGAATACTGAACGATGCCCAGATGCAGTCCGTCCCTGTCTCCAGGGGAATGGAGGTGTTAAAATCAGTGATAAAGAAACATAACATGCCGCTTCCCATGGTCAATGGGAGCAATCAAGAGACGGTCACAATAAACGGCCAACGGAGTACTGGACTACCGGGACAGGATTTATCGGAAAACATTACGCAGTCGACAAGTCCAACAACGTTCACACCGCAGAACAATGGACAAGAATTGAAAGAGGAGCAGACAGGCATTAATTTAGATAGTATCGACTGGGACAGTCTGCTTTGGACTTTAGATGCTCCTTTCATATAGGACAAGAAAGCAGTGGGCAGTCACATCAATCTAGAAAAAGAATCGGCACTACAAGTTCCCAGTTTGGCACCAAAAATTGAATAGTTTAACCCTTGGCTTCTTCAACGGAAGGGTATTCTAGATTGGTCTATCAAAGGTTCAAGAGTCTAGGAAGGAAAAGGGTTCTTGAATTAGAGAGTAGCTACAGCTATTTAGTTAGTTATCAGAAGTCATGACCACTGCACAAAATATCCAAAAGTACAGATCCCATGCCAATTTTCACAGGTATAAAGCGCCTATTCCGCCACAAACGATAACTAAGACGCTGAGAATCTGAGGTTCCCAGCTTATCAGCCGTAACAAAATTGAATCGACAGGATTCCTAATTTTATCAAGAAAGATAGCTTGGGATTTCGTCCAAGATAAGCTTTGCGGATTGATTCAAGCATGTCTCGAAAATGAAACACGTGATCAAGATACATTCAGCCTGGTTTAGATATGACTAGTCTGGCGGGTGATTATTATTATTATTACCCTATATTAACCTAGTTGCTAGTTTATATAGAGGACCGACCTTTTGGAGGGGATCTATATGCATCAGGGCAAGGCCAAGCCAACATAGCCCTGAGGCTGCGCCGGTCGACCGGTGTTGCCCTAGGGTTCGGGCAGGCAGCAGTTACAAGCATATCCCGGCAGCCGCACGCAGACGGCCAGACATCGAGCTGATTGAATAAGTCATCCCCAGGGAACTATGAGAACCCTCCATCCCCGCTGAATTTCCTTCTCTTTCCTTCTCTTTCCTTCTTTCCTTAGCAACAACAACAATAACAACAGGTAAGTCTTGCCCCCATGCGGCCTCGGCCTAGCGCCGCCCTGACAACCTTAGCATGTCTGCCGCTCCCGCTCCCAAATGCTGTCGAGTTTAAGTTCATACTAAAGTAAAGGGTTCGAGGGTTTATATTTGCAAAAAGATTAAGCTATTATAAGGGTTTTAGGTAATATACCAAAAGTAAATTAGTATAATTAAGTTATATTAATAGCTAAAGTAGCTAGAATTTTATCTAAGGTATTAATAAGTATGCTTATTATAACGGTTAGCGTGGTGTGACTTTCCGTGCAATAGCCCCCTCGGGTAAAGCGCAAAAGATCAACCAATTCTAGCACAATGTGCTAGAATTGCACCACACATGAGTATATAAGGCACATCCTTACACTTATAAATTATAGTATATTAAGGCGGTTCCTTTAATTTACTAAGTAAATTGAGTAAATTGAGTAAATTAAGTAAATTAAGTAAATTTTTAAGAGGTTTATGTAAGTTTATGAATAATCCTAAGTAAACTTATTGCAGTTAATTAAAAATTGTAGGAGTGTTCCTATATATAATAAGGGCGTCTTTAAGTTGTAATAACTAAGCGCAGTTTTATCTAGCTGCTACTAGAGAGAGGTTGGCTCTGCCTTGCCCTACTATATATAGTTCCACTTTAAATGCTGAAGCTTCTATATAATCTAGGAACAAGTTTAGTATAACTAGGGTAAAAATAATAATAATAAAAGCTTTTATGTATATATAAAGGGGAATGTTTAACTTAATAAACTTTATAAGGTTAGTATAAGCCTTTATATAGGAAATTTACTACATTTTGCAATTTTAGTAAATATACTTAGAGAAGTATATTGCATATTTAGGAGTAGAATAAGAGTAAAGATCTAAAGGCTATAATTAATAGAAATGTCAAACGGAGCTTATAAGCCATTATCAATGAGTGCACTAGCGGAGTGTACATTCCCTTTTGCCTCAGCTTGTAATGCGATAACAAACTGGGAATATAGCGCACTTTTGTTACGGGCTAGGGCCGTGAGGGCCAGCTACGCCGGCCTAAGAGGACACATCGCCGGAAGACAACCGGAGCAGACCTTCCGGACCTAACTGCGGCCCCGAACCCTCCACCGGAGGCTCCCCGGGCACATGCCGGGACAGTCAAAACCCTAGGAACCCTTATGTAGTTAGGAACCTTCCTGCGTTGAGGATACGTAGTAGATAGCGTGGCGATGTACTGTAGATAGCTTAGAGAGGGATATAAGAGAGGACTTCCTCTTGGAAGCTCCTCCTTCCCTTCGTTTCCCTCTCATACTCAGATAGACCAATACAGGTTCCCTTTTCGTTGCAACACACAAGAGGCCCAGCCTTTCACAACTCTTAGCTTTAATGCCTAAGTAAGGCTCTTAAGTTATAAAAATCTAAAGTTTAATGGTAACAGGTGAAAACATCACAAAGATCGTAAAGCAGCTAGGTATAGGAGAGAAGGCACCAATCTCAATGCCAAGACTGAAGCTCAAGCTTCAGTAGTGATACGATAGCGAATGCCCATGGAAAAGGAGGCGTGGCGCACGGATGAACGGTGTTACATTAATCTTATAAAATACTTTTCTATATTTAATAATAACTGTTTTATAATTAATTACTTTAATATAAAAGGTACTGAAGCTATTGTAAAGTTTTAGGACTAATATATGCTCCAGGATGGGGTTCCAAAGCTCTTAGCTAAGGTCAGTTGTTATAATATCGAATATCTATTTGGGCTTTTCTTAGCTACCTGCTAATACTACAACTTCAGCCTAGGAAGACAGCCTTAAAATAACTTCAAATATCAATTGGTCAGGTTAATTAGCAACTAGATCGCATGTTAAAGCATCCCGTTGCACCTTGCTATAAGCCTCCGCTTACTGACGTTGTTGTACATCCTGTTGACCGATTCCCGAACTCTGTCAATACCCACGGCACGTCTACAGGCACTTTACCCGGATGTTGTAACATATACTCACCTTCTTGCCTCCGTGCCCTCATGATCTGTTGACGTACCCCAGATCTCGACAACGATCGGATGCTCTGATAGATGCCGTGCCCCGGATACGCAACTATGCCAACGGCCGCTGGTTAAGCGTAAGTGTTAGTTTGAACCTTCAAATATCGGCATAATTCTTTGCGTGAGCAACATACCTGAAACCGTCTTGCTCGTCATCCCGAGCAACCCCTTCCCTACACCCTTTGCTGCTCCTAATGCACCACCTTCTTTGCCGCCTTTGTACGGCTGGACGACCAAGTCCGAGAAGCCCTCCGACATGCCTCTCACGAAATTAGTTCCTGCGACACACGCGCCTGACTGCCAGTCCTGGATAGGTTCGTTCTCCGGGACCTTTTCGCCGTATAATCGTGGCACCGCGCGGAACCCTTCCGTGACAGCGAGCGGAAGGTCTACGTAGAAGCCCCTGCTGTAAGACTTGAAGAAGCCGCCGACACCTGATGCTGAGGCTGAGGTGATGGCCCTAGCCGTACTGATGCATCCACGGCCCCTTGCTCCTGGTCTGGGAGGTCCTTGAGATACCGCACCCGTGTGAAGACCGCTTGCTGAGCGTGCGGGATCAGGCATAGCTTCGCTTGGGGGAATAGCATTGCTTTTTTGGTAGACTTGAACGGGTTTCATGACAATATCTGCGGCTGCGCGAGCCATGTCCATTGTAGTTCCAACCATTGCTGATACCGTCCCGCTTACAGGATCCCATCGGCGGTTGATGATAATAATTCGCTTGATTTCATTGCTAGAAAGGAACAGTTAACTTTGATATGCGCTCATAAGCCCTGGCGGCTTACAGGTAGACCCTTTTCGGGTCAACTTTGAGGTGCTGGAAGAGGACACCTGCAGCCATCTTCGACAACTTGATCTGCGTCTTGCTTCTTTCACAAACCCAGACTGCTGGCTGATCTTTTAGAATATCACACCGTAAGTTCTCTAGCGGAAGGTTTGCATGGAATGACCTTACGGCCGTGACTACGCCGTTCTCCATCTTCATCCTTGCCGCCAACTCTGCCGCGGCAATAGATGCGTCGAGAGTTAGGCAAAATTGGATGGTTTCTGAGAGGTTCTCAACATTGAGTGCTTGCTGAGGAATAGGTCGGGGACCAGCTCCTGACTCAGCTACCGTGTCTCCCCAGAACGGTTGACTATGATAGGTCAGCGGGGTCGAAAATGGCGACCGGAACACGTACTCTCCAAAGAAAGGTACAATTGTTGTTGGTCTACCATTTAGTAAACCACATGCGGTAGTTCCAGCACCTCCATGATGTATGACAACGGTTACTTGCCCAAAGAGCCATTCGTGAGGACAGTCTCCTAAGAAGAAGACATTCTTGTCATCTATGCCGCCGAGATTGCTCCAACCCTTTGAGATGATTGCTCGAACGCCCGTCCGACGTACGGCCTCTACTAGAGTCTTTGTCATTCGCCCTGGATCATCGATGACAATACTTCCGAAGCCGATATAAATTGGGCGAGGTCCTGCTGCGAGGAAGTCTGCTAGGCTGGGGGACGGAGTATAGGTGGGTGGTTCGCGAAAGAAGAACCCACATACATCTAATTTGTGTTAGCGTTAGATGGTCACGCAAGAAGCCTGTGATGTGTCGAACCTATATATGACGGCCAGTCTTTGGGCTTGCCTACTAAAGCCGGAGACCAGCAGTATGTAAAGGGGATTTTCAACGTCTCGGCCAGAAGAGGACCCTCGGACATCGGGACTGGTTCGAGATCAATTGACTTTCTCCAATCATTGATCACATCGCCAAGACTGTAAGATTGAGTTAGCATATCTCTATCGCTGCTAGTAGATCACTCAAAGATTGCCAGGCTTACCCTTGCCAAGTCAACCATTCAACAACGCTATACGATACGTAATTTGCCGTCTGGAAATTCATGCCTGCCTTCTCTCCAAACTTGAGATTTGCGAGCGGATGGGAAAACGCTTTCGTGCTCGTCCACGGCATGGTAAACATCAAATGAACTGGGATTCCCATGGCTTGCGCGCAGTGCATATGCGCGAAACTAGGCGGGTTAGCGATGATAGCATCAGCCACAAACGGTCTACCCGTAATCGTATCTGGGTCAAGGCAGGATTTCCAGCACCCATTGAGCATCTCAGCGACCATCTCCCGCTTTCTCTGAATGTCGCCGCCGCGAAGGCTCTTCAAAATCGGTATTAAACCAGGGTTTTTCACCATATAAGCCATAAGCTCCGAGGGACTACCTCCAATGGGATAGAACTCAAGGCCAGCATCTCGAACGAAACAGTCAAAGATATTGTGGGTAGCTAGGCGTACGCGATGACCATGCTTCTGAAGTTCTTTGTCAAGCGCGACAAAAAGCTGAACGTCACCTCGACTCCCAACGACTTGGATGACAATGTTGAGTTTTATAGGGTATTGATTTGCTGTTGAGGATTCTCCCCCGCGAACTTCGAGATACTCGGGAGGCGCCTTGTCTGGAGTTTCTGGTCGAGGAGTTTTGCCGTCGGGGGTGAATCGAGAGAGGGTCCGGCAAAATCTGGAGTTGAGGTCGACGTCGATACGGCCATCATCTAAGCCCCCATGAGCATTGAACTAGATAGAATTATTAAGGAAATATGGTATTACCTCTGACAGACGCCGTTCTCTGAAGTAAGTCGTTTCGAATGACTGATTCGTACAAGGGCAGTTGATCACCAGTCACCACTTCAAGCAGGTCGCTGTAAGGCGACGCAGAGCCTCCATTCTTCGAACTCAGGGAAGATGCCATGAATAAATTTGGTCTCGTTCTCGGTTGCGCTTCCAGAAATCATAAAATGCCCTACGTGTCAAAAAGAAGATTGGTAAGGGGATATGGAGCGAAAAGATTAATGCTGCAGCAGGCTATTTATTAATGTATGTCTGCGTACAGGTGGCACCGCGGCTAGCCCGTATTTGGAGACACCGATCATTCATCATCTCCATTAACCATGATCATGAACCATCAAGGCTTAGCTTGACTATAATTTTCGAAAATATACCGAAAAAACACCTCGTACATCAAATTAAGTGTTGATCGTCGTATCAGACCAACGGCTAGACTGCGTCATGCAAGATGGCTAAGGTATTCGTAACTGGCGTCGATCTAATCCTGTTGCAGCTAGACACCCCGTCTGTTTGCGTATAGAATGAAAAGCGATTGGCGTTAGAACGTATCATAACCGAGGCCAAGTTCTAGGCTCCCGTGAATCGTGCCGGCTCCTTGCATGGTTCCTGGCGCATTGTTCTTGGAAATGTTGAGTACGAGCAAACCGGGATTCTCGCTTCTGAACGATCGAGCGGATCCAGGTTTGCTCTGGTCCTTTTTCAGTGGTTGATTCAGTACTTGGTGGTTCCACTTACGGGCTATGCTAGTGAGTCTTGGGAATACGATGCTCTTTTACGCGTATGGACAAGAACTAGATCTTTGATCGTCGTATCGTATTCACCATCAAGTTCATGCCGGATAAAGAGAAAGGGCAACGTGAGCTATCTGTCGTTTCCACGGAAATACATCCATATCATTGCATCAACGTTTCCAGAATGATTGGATTGTCCCCCAAGCAGCTTTCTTAGCTTAAATGTGTTGACATGCGAAAGGCGAGCGTGGATTGATACCGGCGCAATACGACAACCTTCGAATATCCACCCAAGAGCCTGAATAGGACAGATCACATAACGCAATGGCTGGATTCATTTTCTAAACTACAACCCTTCGCTGCCTGCGGCAGCCATTTTCATCGCGGTCTTTGGCCTATCAGCCCTCCTTCATACGTACCAACTCATCCGTCACCGAACGTGGTACTTTATCCCGGTCCTTATCGGTTGTGTCTGTAAATCCTACCCGGGAGACTGTCGACTCAACGCTATCGCTGACCGTTTTACTCCACAATTGAGTGTGTTGGTTACATTGGCCGAGCTATGTCAGCGCAAGAGGTACCCGACTTTACCAAGAACCCATACATCATTCAATCCCTGCTCTTACTACTCGATCCTGCCCTTTTCGCCGCGTCTATTCACATGGTACTCGGCCGAGTAATCACTCTCCTCCCTGCCGCACATCTTTCTATAATCAAGCCAAAGCGGCTGATAGCCGTGTTTGTGACCAGCGATGTGTTATCATTCTTTGCCCAAAGTGGCGGTGGTGGCATGCTTGCGACGGCCAAGTCCACAGACGATGTCAAGGGGGGTGAGAACATCGTCATTCGCGGCTTGGGTATTCAGATCTTATTCTTCGGATTTTAATGATCGTTACCCTCGTCTTCCACCTTCGCATTCGCAAGCAACCTACATCCAAGTCATACGAGTTGGCCGTACCGTGGCGTAAACTCTTGCACGTCCTCTACATTAACAGCTTCCTGATCATGGTGCGATCCGTCTTCCATGTTGCAGATTACGTCCTAGGCAAGGACGGAGTGTTGCTATCAAAGGAGTATTACATCTACATATTTGATGCCCTGCTTATGTATCTCGTTACCGTACTGTTTAATTAGTTCCATCCTAGTGGTGTTGTCAATCGTGAGGCGAATGCAAAGCGCATCATGAGTATGGGCGGATACTTTATGGAAAGCCAGACGCATTCCCGCGAGGGTCGATCCCCTCGCATCTTCAATAGGACCTATACTTAAGACCTATTAGTTGGAAGGACATAAATATAGTAGTATATAGAAGGTTTAAAGATCTCAAATGTCTATAATACAGTGCATCTTATTACGGGGTTTCCTAAATAAATACGACATCTTTTAAATGCATTAAATTGTTCTAAATTTTGGCCGCCTAAAATAAGATCACGTTAAGGCCTAGATATTAGATTATGCTAAAAACCCTGAAAACAAAACATTGGATTGGATGTAGTAGCAAGCAACAGTACTTTCCTTTATTTTCTCTTTAATAATATGAAATTATGGCGTGAGAATTACCTTCCTAGCTTCCTGCTTGTCAAATATCTTGTACCAAAGTGCGGCATCCTTTAATGGTAGTATATGGGTGACAAAATGTGTCAACTCCTCTCCGTGATCTTTCAAGAGCAGAAATGCGTCCTCAAAAACTGCGCGAACTGGCGCTCGCCCAAAACTCATACTTCAGTAAATGGTTAGCTAGAATATCTTTGTGACTTTCCTGCCGAATGAGGAGTAGCATGGGAAACGACGGGGTGCTGGGATTCTCATTACCAGATATTTTTCTGATAAGCCTGGTTGGCCGTAAAGGGAAAAGAAGAATGGAAGCGTCAAACCGTAATAACACACTCAACACCTCCTGCAATTGCACCTGACAAGAAAATACGAGCGGGGCAGTCTATTATATGTTAGTTGATGGTGCACGCTTGTCGTTCTGTTATGATCAATGTGACCAGTTTTCATGTTTTTTAATCTCATACCTGTTTCCTGTTTTCGATGCTGTCTCCGTCCCTCGGGGCATTAATGTTAGTCCCGTGGTCCATTATATGCTAAAACGCACCACTCGCCTAATGCGCGTGCCGTAGTGCCTTAAATGCAGTGTTACTTACAAACAATCGTAACAAGTTGTGCAGCTCGGGTCTATTATCTAGGGTATTGCAATATGAGGAGCATATTAGAGTCCATTGCGGCGGAGTCATGTATTCCGTTCTCAACGGCATTTCAGGCTTCTACGAGGGTACTGTTGAAGGAACTCACGTAATGACGCGGAATACTGTATTCCAGTGGCTAAAATTCTCCATCAGAAGCAATGTGGGTCAAATTTTCAACGCGCGGATATTTGGGCATTTGAAACTCCATTTAAAGACTGGTTATTTGTATGGCGATAAGTAAACTAGTGCCGGGGCGATGAGGTCCGGGCAACTGACGGATCGCAAATCTGCGAGCAGGTTTTAGGAGGCCTTAGCTCTGCAGGCCGGCTTAGTCAATCCAGGCAGACCTCACAACATCAGTAATAAATGCGACGTTTCGGGCAACGTGTTCAGCGGGCGTGCAGACAGTGTTAATGTGTGGACCCCCAGAGGTGTGCTACTAGGCAAGATTGTCATTTGGAGGGGTTGCTAATTTCTGCTTTCGATGTCATGAACAACTCTTCGCACATCGATTTTGGCGCTTGTAGCTTGATTCCGTGTAAAGGGGGCTCTATGTGGTAAATAGATCGAGGCTTATTTAGATTAAACATGGCTCGGGTATAGATGAAACTATATAGTTCGATTCTATTCCAAGTCTCGGCCAAATAAAGTACGTTGCCCCTATACGGTTATAAGAACATTACGACTGCTTCTGCAGCTCCAGCAGATAAGATGACACCGGTCCATAGGTAGCCAGATTCTTCAAGCATCTCTCTACAGCAGGCGTTTGCGTCGCAGCCTCAAAATCCTAAGCAAAGTCATTTAGTAATGTTCCTACAGACAGGGAGAGGATGAGCAGACTTACCTCCAACTTGTCCCACCCAATCATTCCTGCAAACCCATTCGTATCCTGCACTCCCCAGGCGGAGAAATCAGATTCTTCCTTTTTCTCCAGGCTTGAAACCAACGTCTGCCAAGCCCCTTCGACTTTCGCATCTGGACCCTGAGTTCCGCTGACATTGATGTACTGCGTGTACTTGCTTGTCGTTGTCCCACCTGATTTGATTTGGCTCTCAGAGCTGAACAAGTCTGGGATTACCGGACCCAGCAAGTACGGCTTCATAGTCTCCCGAAATGATGCTAACTTTGCAGAGACCCAAAAGCTGTTGAACGAGGATACGTTTTCCCATTCTGCATCGTATTAGATGACTGAACAAGAAGCGGGAATGAGGATGACTGTATGACTATAAGGGGAGTGCAAACCTATAACTATGGCAAGGCCACTGTGCTCGAGATCCGTACTCTCGGAGATGTTTTGGGCTTTGACAATTCTACCCCGGTAGTAGCTGAGTAACCCGGGAACATCGGAGAAGGCTACTTTGGCAGCCGGTGGCAGCACGTTTTTAAGGCCTTGTAAGACATGAAGATCTGTAGTGAGACGAGGGAAAAGAAATTCGGTAACAGCCCCCATCTTGTTGAATATACCAAAGTGTTGAAGGATCAGAAGATGAAGACTTGAGTCGGATTGAATCATTCAATTGAGTTTGTTCGCAGCTGCGTTGTCAGCTCTTTTATGTTTTCTGGAAGCGCAAATGATGCGAGCTCAGTTTTACACTGTCAATAAGCTGGCGGTGACCTCACATGGTAGGCTTAGCTGAGCAGGCGGAGAGAAGTGGATCAGATGTAGGTTCCCTTGCGGAGAGAAGAGGGGACATCTCACGAGATGCGGACGTACGTGGGCCAACCCATGTCAGCAACCCTTATTCGCAGGGAGCATGATTAATAAAAATCCATGATAGATGAAGGTGCTTATTCATGTCTCAATCTATCTTGGCGTGGAAGGCAATTGACTGTCTATATTAAATAGTTGGGCGACAGGTGTCTCACGGTAAGAGCTCTGATATCCCCAGCACACACCTGGCAACCCTTCGAACCAATTCACAGAACTTGTTCAACTTCAATCACTATGACTAAATTAGTCTCAATCGTTGGTGCCACTGGCATTCAGGGTGGCTCTGTCGCTAGGGCACTCCTCAGGGATGATTCTTATGCCGTGCGTGCTATAACTCGAGACAAAAAGAGCGCCGCGGCCGAATCTCTTAGTGCCCAGGGCGCTGAAGTCGTTGAAGCCGATCTCTCCGACGTCTCCTCGCTTCGCACTGCTTTCGCTGGGTCCTACGCCATCTTCGCCGTGACCAACTTCTTTGAACCCTTCTCCAAGGTTGGCCCAAGCGAAGCATTGGAAATAGAATCGGCGCAGGGCATCAATTTGGCCAAGGCTGCCGTTGCAACACTGACCCTTCAACACTACATCTGGTCCACACTTCCCAATGCAGGTCGAATCAGTAATGGCAAAGCCTTTATACCGCATTTTGCTGCTAAGAATAAAGTTGACGATTACATCAAGTCAGATCCGGATCTGTTGCGCAAGACAACGTTTCTTTGGGTCAGTGTCTACGCCTCGAATCTTCAGTACCCGTTCTATAAGCCCTTTCCTGTCACGACCGCTGGCTCGAACAAGTACATCCAATTGCTCGCGACTCCACCGTCGGTGCCATTCACGCTAATCGGTGACGCAAGATCCAACGTTGGACTTTTTGCACGCGCAATTCTGGACCAGCCACAGAGGACTCTTCCAGGCAGGTTTGTTCTAGGTGCGACGGACACAATGACTGCGGGAGAATTGCTGGGTCTATGGGCAAATGTGCTGGGAAGAGAAGCAGAGTATGTCATGGTGGACAAGAAGACGTACTACAGCTTGTGGCCTATGTGGGCAGAGGCAATGGACGCAGCACACAGGTACTGGGATCTGGTTAAAGAGAAAAGCTACTCGGGTGAGGACGTCATATTGACAAAGGAAGATCTCGGAATTGTTGGCTTGGTGGATACAGCCACGGCGATCGCTAGAATGGAAGACTAAGCAATTAGTATTGATGAGGGAGCAAAGAGTCACAATGTTGAGTAGATGGTTAATTATCGAAATTATCCGTGCAAAACTCCTCCACCCAGCTTTCAGTATCTCATCGCACGAGGCAGGGATGGTTTAGAAGAATATTGAAGATTGAAAATCGGTATCATTCTAATGCTGACGTAATGAGGCATCAGAATGGTAACTAATAATTACCCGTCTTATTCCACCCGAAATCCTGTTTGGCAAACCCAGCCCACCCCAAACCAAAAAAATGTCGCTTCGCAAAACATCCTGTACCGCCTGCGTCTCGGCCAAGCGACGCTGCGATCGTGGTGTTCCAGCATGCCATCGCTGCACCAAAAACTTATTATTGTGTGAATATCCTTACCCTTCCATGTTGCCGTCAAACGCGACAACAAACAACATATTGCAATATGACTCCATCCCATCCAATCCGGTTTCTCCGGGGCTTTGGGGATTTTTGAACGACACGTCCATAACGGGGAGCGTGAATGACGTCGACGTGCGGAATTATAGCGTCGCAGATATGGCTGGCCTGGATCTGGATAGTCTTTCCAGCCCACCGACTTCCTTTGAGCTGCCAGTCATGGAATACATGGCTGACTCGGAAGGAAACATCTGGGATGGGACTTTGACCTCGGTTTTCGATGCAAGCACCAGCAGCAGGAGTATGGATGTGGAAACGGGACACAGTGAGCGCTCGAGACGTCGCCGCAGACATCACCTCCGAGGCAGTCAACGGACTAGACAACAGCATGTGCAGCTCGTATCCAACAATTCTCCGGCACTACTCGCCCACGAAATATGGCCACGGGGGCGTGACGTCGAGACGTGGCATTTCTGCGCAAGGGAATTCATCTCTTTCGTCGGCTCATTCGCGACCACCGCTTCAAGCCCGTTCATCCTTCAACCCTCTCTTCAACCCAGCAACAACTCTCATCTCGGGCTGCACTCTTCCCTTCAAAAAGCTCTTGGAGTCTGTGGTGCCTACTGCACACTGAATAAAGCAAGGCGAGATTTCTTTCAGCAGTTGCTCGAGACCGAGATCCAGCTTCTCATTGAGTCTTCCAAGGTTAGAAATACGCAAGCCAATTGCTACCCTCCCAACTCAGAGATCAATGGAGGTGGATTTAACCAAGCCCTGGTCGCATTCCGACAAGATCTTGCCCGCTTGCAGACAATGACACTATATCAAATCATTGGATTGTTCAGCACAGATACTGGACGACAACGTCTTGCCAAAGAGCGCGAGGCTTTACTGGCGTCCTGGACGAGGGAGTTATTTCTTCGAATCCAGGTGCTTACTCTCCGGTCAAAAGCGATTTCTTCGCCCGATTCAAACTCATTCACTTCCTCCAACCACGGCAACAATGACCTAGATGAAGCCCACGACTATAATTCTAAACTAAATGACACGCACCATGATTCGACATCATTATCATGGTATGAAGTACCTTTGCAACAGGAGGAGGTAATCAGCGCATATCGAACCATTCTTACGTCATATCTCGTTCGCTCCGTTTTTTCAGTACTAGCATATCAAACTTGCCCTCTGATAGAGGAACTAGCCTCGTTGCCTATCTATATGCCTCAGCAGCAACAACACGGAGACTTGAGTACTGCTTCTCAGCAAGGGCCGTGGAGTGAGATCCGACAAAATGCAGAGGTACGGGGATTATTAAACACAGAGAGTCAAACTATCTCGTATAACGATTTTGCCGACCTATGGGGTGAGAAAAACTGGAATGTAGGACTGGAAGAATATGATCGCTTTACGATCCTTCTACTAGTGGCCTGCAAGGGCGTTGATATTACAAAGTGATGAGCATAAATATGTAACGTTTATGTAGACTCCTACGCAGCATTAAACCCACGCAACTCTTTTCATGTGAACCCCTGTATTCCTTTGTTGTAGCACTAGCTAGCCTGTTGATGCCCTACTGCCTGTTTGCATCTTAAATACGTATGGTTTAGTAAAGGCCCTTTGGCGGGGCATTTAGTGTGCAGCCTCATGCTGTACGAAAAAAAAGTTGCGCCCAGGGTTGTACTCAGAGAAGTGGGTGACCAAGTGTATTTCGAGAAATTAGGGCCACCCCTAATCCATGATTGTCAAGTTTAGGCATTTGTCAGCCACCCAAAGGGGACGCGACAACCAACGTTAGTAACAGTCCACATCGTATCAGCAGCGGGACGCATGAGTTAGGGCTTGTATGAAAGACGACAAAGCTAGAGAGTATATAAATGCTGTGTTTTATTCCATGAACCCCGTCGTGGGAAGTACTACAATATTTGCATCGCGTACTCATTGAGCAGCCCCCTCTAAAAAAATGACATTATTTCCGACGTCGCGCTCAGAGGCAGAGTCATGGCTCCATAATGTAAGTCCCTTGGTCAAACCAAACTTACTGATAATTACACCGCCTAACAACCACCGCAGTTCATACAGAGCCAAGACAGCCTTGATGCAGCCCGGGCAACTAAAGTCTATGCGACAGACGCCACGTTCCGTTTCGCCAACTACCCAGTCGTACAGGGCGCCAAGAACATTGAAGATATGGTTTCCGCTCGCTTCGCCAAGTTGGACATGATCCAGCACGTACCTCAATACTTTGGTTTGTATTGCTTCTCATAAGGAACAATGTGACGAACTGTGCTGATATTCTTGTAGATTTGACTGACTCACGACTGTGGGCAGCATTCAACGTCACGTACCGCGTCAAAGGGGATCAAGCAATGGAAAACTTCCTAGTGCCTTGTGTCTGTGTCTTCATACTAGTTGCAGACGGCGCAGAAAGGGGCAAGATTGAGAAGATGGAGGTATATATGGATCAAAACGCTGTAGGGGAGCGGATGGAGAAAGTAGCAAAAAGCCAGGCTGTGTGATTTGTAAAGCTTCAGCAATCAGCACAAGTAGAGTTTATTGAACTTGGATTTAATCATACTTACTGTGATGTATAAGTTTCTAGAGATACCAGAAAAGGTAGATGGGAGTTCTAACAGAAAATTGCAGGTATTAATATTACTTACAATATCTCCCACTTCTAGTTGCTAATAGCACAGGCAATAAAAAACTCCACTCCAACGAGTTATACAGGTAATTAACATAGGACAACCCTGTTTATTAATAACCTCGAGGCTATCCATAATCTCAATCTCTAACACCCATCCTGCAAGAAGCTTCGACTTTGCGCCGCATCTAGAATATTTATTCAGCTCTGCAATCGCCGCATGTTGTAGAACCAGCTCTTCAGAGAGAAAAGAATTGGGGATACAAAGCACTGTTAGGACTAACGGGACCCCCGGAGTATGGATTCTATCCCACGGGTCCAGCCATGGCTTTATCCTCCAGTAAAACACGGGGCCCCCGATCATCGGAATAGTATGAGGTCTACAGTGACCCCTAGACTAGACGGACAGTTCAATCAAGTCACACATTGTACCCTCTTTTGATATGTGCCAGTTCCGTGATACTACAATTGTGTAATCTAAGCAGCACACTCGCAAGCAGCAATGCGGCATCATCTGTATCCGGGAGTCAGCTCACCACAGGAGCCAAGGCCGGCGTTGGGATCGGCGTAGGTGTCGAGGCACTGATTATTGTCGGCGCTGTGACGTACTGATTTCTACGACGGCGGCGTCGCACCATGGTGGTGGTGGGATTTGAGGAACCTTAACCTGGGCGACATTGCCCCTCATTGCGGGCGGCAACGATCAGCTTCGCCTTGCTGTCCGACCGTTGTCTTGTTTATCTTACCAGGGCAGCGAATCAAACTGTTCAGAGCATTGAACTTTGAGAATTGATCAAGTTAATACAGGGTCTATCAAAGAATTTTCGGGGTTTATTGTGGATTAGTTCACTTTCGCCGTCATTGGGTGTTCGATTCGTCTTGTAAATTATTAGTAGACTTACTTGAAGGGGATTTGAAGTCACAGGGGAATTAGTTGGCAAATAATGATGTGATTGGCGAAGTGCAGGGGTTATTACAGCCCCGACACTAAAGCCCTTACAGCCTCAAGGCTCACAAGGGATGCGAACAGTAGGACGAGGTCAGCGCACATGATAAGCAAAATTGATTTCTTCGTACTATTCTGATGCAAGGCTGCAAGGCTGAGTCCAAGGCGTTAAAGTAGGCATATTCGTGCGTATTCTTACATTGTAGCACGGTTCAATTTTTTCGTACTTATATTTAAGCCAATCTTCGTTTACCAAAACATTATTTCCGGGGATACTATAAAGCATCGTTTCAAATTCATATTCCATGACAGTCATAGAAATGGATCATACTGAAAAATCACAGGACAAAAAGCCTCCTCCCTCGGAGGCGCCTCTAGCAAAGCAGCAAGCTGGCATCGCACCACAACCATGCCAGATCCCACCTACATTTAATCTCTACCACCTTTCAGAGCCTGGGTGTGCGGGCACTTATGTCATCGGCCAATCTCAGCATCAAACATTATTCATGTGCGCATGCCACAGTAAACTTTCCAGCTCGCCTTCTATTGTCTTACACGGCGGCCCAGACGAATCCTTCCCGCCGCTGGCTACAGTAGAGTGGAGCTTAATATCGTCGAGTTTCTATGTTGAATTGCCACCGGTTAACCCAACGGTGGGGACTGCTTCAACACGCGAGAAGATCCAATCGATAAGGGGGTTTGGTCCGCGAGGCTATCAATTCAGTATCGAAACTGGTCCAGATAATGTTCGCGAACAATTCGAATGGCGGCATTCATCAGGGGATGTCATAAGACATTTAGGAGGACCGGCGTCGGGGTGGAAACTTGTACGACTGACGGACAGTCGCCCGTTTGCACCAGGGGTTTATACGACAAGTGATGGGCACGAAGTAGTTGCGGCATGGGTGATGAATCCGGGAAGGAAGATTGGAAGTTTTCATTTTACGGGGTCAGGACTGTCTGGGCAGCTGGGGGAGAGATGGGAAATTGCTACCGTCATGACATTTTGCGCTATGCTGGAGAGAATTCGAAGGCAGAGCCCAAACGCAACGGTGGCTGCCACTGCTCCTCCGGTTTGATCCAGATTTGCAAAGTCCCCTATCGAGACGAAGGGCGAGATGTTTATAAAACAAATATTTTTCATAGTTTCCTCATGTTCCCGTCTCTGTATATTCACTATTGCTGCGTCTTGTGTCCGCCAGGCTCACCTAATGTGACATTGACGTCTCCGCTTCGAGCCCTATGATTAATATGTCATTCCGCCTTTACACTGCCTCCAGGGACTTGGTTTTGGGGCATGTGAAAAACCTCGTTTCTGCGGGGGCTGCGAATATCCTTGTTGCTACGGGGGCTGTGAATTGCCTCTAACGGCTGGTTGTGTGGTCTGTGAATAACCTCTGAATGATTGTTGATGGGGAGGCTCCGGATGGCTCTGCGGTGGATAACCTGAAACTAGAGGCTGACCCCCCGGGGCGCTGTGAATGATCTCGTCGGAATGGCTGTGGATGTTGACCCTGGGGAGATTGTGAGCCACTTAACGGTTGGGGAGGTCGGCCTAGAGGCCTAGTTGGTTCGGATTGGGCCTCGGGGGTTACTGCAGTATTGACCGTCAGTATACTAAGTTGCACAACTGTTCAGCAAACGCACCTTGGCCAAAGAACTTGTCGGCATATCCAGCATAATAGCGGAGGGAGGTAGTCAACTCGCTGACATCACCCTTGGCTGATGAGAAACGCTTTCCTGTGTCGATTGTCAGCTATTTCTCTGGAAAACAGATAAGATAGATGTCGTGATTCAACGAACCATTGTTCCATGTATCGAGTGAGGCAAAGGCTCTCAGTCAATTCCTCAGTCAAATCCTCATGAGTTCACCGCGCTCCGTGCCGCTGGCATTTGACCATGGTTCTCGGAAAGCAGCGCGGGCAGCCTTGACGGCATCGTCAATATCACCTTCGCCACCAGCGTGAACATTTGTGATTTCCTGCTCGTTACTGCATGGCAAGCTGGTCAGTGGCGTATTCATATCGGAGTCATTTCATGGTGACATCTTACATAGGGCTCACGACAGTGATCTTTTCGCCGGACTTGGCCCCACGCCATTCATTGTTGATGAAAAGTCCCAGACGCAGCTCAGCTGAGTGGCTATTGGGAGCTGTGAGCTTCTGGAAAAGAGAGGCGGACATTTTCTCTCGTCTCGAGTCGAATTGTAGGCGCTTGGTATACTGAGCTGCAGATATACAAGCCCAGGTCAATGGGCATTAAATACATCGTCAACCAAGGGTTGTACCATGTTGCATCATGCAGCAGGCATCGGAGGGCCTGACTGATTGAACACAGCCTGTTTCCAAAGGCCTCGCTAAACAACCGCTTCTGAAGACGGATGCGAGTCAATCGCCAACTGTCCTAAAAAGGCCAGTCTACCATTACCCCGCCGCAGCAGGACATCACAAATATGGGGTTATTGCGATCTCTTCGCCTCAAAGCTTAGGATGGAAAACCTAAGTCACCGCTTTAACCACTTCTATTACCTTTGTAGTCTGCACATGTGAGGCTTGGCAGCTTTGGGCCGCCCGGATAGATCCCAGACCGGCTTTTTGTTGGGCAAATGGCGGCCACCGGTGACGCACTGGACGTGTCGCCATACAAGTTCAATACTAGCGAGAGCTAGCAGCCCCGTCCACTACCATGATCCACTACAAACAGAAAGATAAACACGATGGACGGTTGACTTGGGGACAATAAGCGATGCCCATCTCTCTGCACTGTCGAAATATGGCGCTACCAATTGCAATTATCCAGGGTTTTTATGATGCTATCTAGCCCTATCCATGAGTATCCTCCATAGATCATCTCAGTCACACCAAACAAGTACAATTAAGCACGTCAAGTGAGTCTGAATTCTCTCAAGACCGCACATCCCATCGGCAAGGTCTGATCTTCCAGACGTAGCATAACGCTCACACTACATTCTTAGTCTCTGTCCTATATTTATATTTTTTTACTCCCCGGACACATAGTTATTTTGACCTTCCTATTCAATTTCCACCTTGCTTGGTAACCGTAATCATCTCTATAGCGATACATCCACTTATAATCCTCCAGCGCCTGTCCGGTCACACTAGCCGTAAGTAACATGCGACACGATGTCGTTCTCTTCCACGTAGACGTTAAGCCTATTCTCCACGAAGTCCATCGTGATGGCCGAGTCAGGCGCGATAATACGTGTGTCCTGGGGAAGATCCCGCTTGCAGAAGACCTGTAGAGCGTTAGATCTGCTGGGCTCTGGCTCTCCTTCTTCCCCCACCTGTCGCTCGCTGGTTAAGGAATACTGACTGTCTGGGTAGTCTCTGTGTCAGAGAGCTTCTTACCGATGAGTCTGCTCCGCCACTCCTCAATGCGGTTGTCGCCAGCGTTAGTAGCGTTAGAATCGGTTAAGGGCATGTTGAGGGCGTAGAGTCTGAGCCACAATGGTCGAGTTTATAACGTAGGTAAAGAGCAGGAAGAAAGATTCGCTAGGGTATTTTATAAAGCTTAGCAGGCGGATATCTGGGAGGGAGAAAACGGAGTCAATTGACAGAGGTGAAACAATGATGGTTACATCACACGGACGTGATTTCACTTGCTAACCAGGCGCTAACTCACCCTATTGGTGGCTTGAACTGCCGATGTGATGACGTGAGCTTACGTCGTTGCGCAGCATCAACGACTGTGAAATAGAAGTGCGCCATTTTTCCAAAGACACCTGTACAACCGTCCAGAGGAAAGGCACATATTCACCTGAAACTTCGAGACACAGGGGGATGCATGAAGGAAATTTCCTGGCAGGCTAAGTTCAAAGCAACTATACTATCCAATTCCGACACAAAGCTATTCCAACTCCGTTACTAGCAGCTGAAGATAACGCCCAGAGCAGCCGGAACATCGGCATTGGAAATACAAGAGCCAACATTTGCGTTACTCTGTATCGGAAGCTCATTTTGGCATCCCGAATCGGAGAAGAGCTCAAGCCGACAATTATTTGGGCCACTTTCAAGTTGAATGCCACCAAAGCCCGCATTTGAGACTGCCGTGCACTGGTTGTTTATGGCTGAGATTTTACCTTGACCCGTGCCAGCACACGACGCCCCAGTTCCGTCACCACTGGGGGAGCCATCGCTGCCCCCAAGAAAGAATTGGAACTGCTGTGCGTTTGGGTTTGTTCTCGTGCATCCGCTTCCATCAGTGTTGCCATCAACGCAGATAGATGCATCACTAATATCAGCACGGGCGCTGAATGGTGAATCATCAGCACTACAGAATGAGACGTCTGTTAAGAAGAGCAACGCATCCGCCGTGCTTATACAGCTAGTGTTCGACTTGAATTAGTTATTGTACTTCGATACCACAAGGGTATAATAGAGTGTTTATCCTTACCTGTCTGTATTATCTGCGACAAGTGTCAAGCTGCATCCATTGATTGTCTTAACAGTCGGAGTGAATGGAGTAGTTGGTGGACAGATGTACGTCTCCGAGTTGCCGGCCTCAAGATCAGACTGGACTTGTGCGATGAGCTCTAGGCATTGACTTAAGAACACTGGGCTGGTGCTTGAGGTGCAGGATCCCCCGTTCCATTTCTCAAATGTCGTTGGGGGGGTAAAGTCTGGGTCATCATTCTCGTCCGTTTCATCGCCTTCGAAGGTCGCTGGGGCCGTATTGACAGGTAGTACAGCGGTATCTGAGCCGAAATTAGCATACATTTCTCATGGCGGTGGCAACCCTTACTAATTATTGTTTCATTTGGGTCAAAAGTCTGGACATCACTGCTGTCGCTCGGTTGGTTCTCACTGTCATTAACAGTGCCATTAGTGACGAGAAATCCCGGCCTGGTACGAGTTGGTATGCCAAGATAAGGGGCATTGCCTGGTTTGCCCGAATTGTGTATGCCGTTGTTCAAGAATCCAGTGCCAGTGTCCGGTGAAAATCCAGTGACGACACCGCTGAGTGTGTTCTGTGCAACGCGAGTGTAGACCGTTCGCACGCTGGTCAGTCTCTCAAACCCGATGATGGTTGCCATAAACCCAGCCACCATAGGTGAAGCCATGCTAGTTCCTGACTTCTTTGCAATATCGCTGTCAGTACCTATGCCCGCTGCAACAATATCTTTACCGGGCGCAATCATGGTAACCAAAGAACCGAAATTAGAGAAGCTAGCTTTGTTGTAATTGATATCGGATGCACCGACACATATAACTGAATCCGAATACCTGCCTAGCTGTTAGCGCAGGCCCTATGCTAATCTTCACAATTCGAGGAGACGCACTTGCAAGGTGCGAATTTCGGTCTCTGCTTTACATCCTCGTTGTCATTCCCAGCTGCTACTGCAATAGGTATGCCGCTGGAGAAAGCTGTCTGAATGGCCCTCTGTAGCAAAGTAGTGTCGCCGGTGCGAAGAGACATATTGATCACAGAACCACGAAAATTAAATCGATCCTAGGGCACATTAGCGTTACATCTAAGTTGAGCCAGTAAAGACATACTAGGGTTAGGATGTTGTGATTATGCTCGCTCACAACATCCATGACAGCTGTATGGATATTAGTACATCACAGTTGCAACGAAATCTAGGGGACAAACCTGTTGCTATACCGCCGAGAGTTGGGCGCGCGTGATCGCATAAAACCTTGACGTTGATTATACTCGCTCCGAGTGCGATCCCTTGACCGCGGTCGGCGAGTATTGAGGCCACCTATTTCGATGATATTAGACCAAGAAAACGATATGGATTCACTGTCTCATACATGTGTACCATGGCCATGCGTATCAGTCTACCAATAGAAATTAGTCTTGAAAGATTAGTCGATGATAGTGCTATAAATACGATAGGTTCATTGCCACAATATTTTGAAGTCGTCGCGCCCTTAAAGTTAGAGGCACGACTAGGGCTTTGCTGGTTGAAACTTCGGTCAAAACTCTGATGGGTGATCCTGACACCAGTATCGAGGATATACACGTTTACACCTTTTCCGCCGTCGGCGATGGCGTCCTACGTTTCACATTAGTAATGCTATATCAATTCGCATAGGATACAGATTTCCTACATAACGTCCAGGCAAAAAGTTCCCCGTGAGTTTTGTCGGTGCTGATATTTGCAGGGGCCAATAATCACCTATAAGTTGTGAATATAAGCTCGCTCGACGAAAAAGTCCACGTTTCGGCTGCATTGCTTCTCCGGTGCTGTGTTGATAAATCGGTTCGATGGCTATATTGTGCTCGACGAGTTCCACGCCTGGGTCAGAGCGCACTAGTTCGTGGACCGTATAGTTGTCGAGTTTCGCGACGTAAGCGTTTAAGCCTTCGATGTGGTATATCATTTCTCCAGTTTGGGATAAGTTCCTCCCGATATGCGCAAAATGAGCCTCGATCGTATAACCGGCGTGCAGAATAACATTGTATTCATCGTCCTATTCGCTAACTTAGTATTATTATATGATAGGTAGAGGCTAGGGATAGAATCTTAAAGAACAGTATTATAGTAAACAGAGATAAAATTACAATTAGATCACCATTTGGTCGATGATATGGCGCTAGATTCTTGGCTCTGGGCACCAACGCTGTAACCTGAAGGCAACAGGCCAGCAGTTTAAGAAAACGGAGCATCATGTAAATAGAAAGTAATGGGTAGAGAAAATCGCAGGCAGTAGCTGTGAAGAAGACGTAGGGAATAATATCAAGGTCAGGCAGGTACACGGGATATGTCAATTCTTGTATTAAACAGTGAATAAATTGGTTTGCTCGTCTCGGAGTCGAATACGAGAGTATTCACCTCCGGCCCGACTGGCGTGACAAATAACTGCCCCGGAGCATCGGGGGTATGTAAGACTGAGACGACAGGCCTTTGATTCGTAGTTTTATTGAAATACGCTAAGTTTACAAAGTTCCAGAATAAGACATTGTCATCCCATGAAAGTTCTCCCCGTCTGACAGCATCGTACATTAGTTTGTCGACAGGAGATAATATCGACAGCTCTACCACAGGCGCTTACGAATGAAGAAAAGGTTAAGTCTGCTCCTAGCCTCATCAGTGGCTAAAAATCCGGTAACTATTTAACTTGTCCCAGCATATGCAAGACGTCTTGCTCTCAATAAGGCTATTTTAGTACCGCCCCCAGCGCCGCTCAGGATGCATGGAGTACGTCAGACTCGTCCAAGTTCGGCTAGAAGTATGCTATTATTCGACGCGCACGGCCACCGCTGCTAATGCGGGCGGTTATCCGGATTGGTCGACTCACCATTGCTCGAATGCATGAAATTCCAAAAATAGTCCCCGTCAACACTCTGATTGCTAATCACGACCTGTTCCTAGCGACTTCATATTCGACAAGACCATACAGAGGTTAGAGATGGAGATGAAGATGGATGATTCAGGTCGGAATGGAAGTCCCGTAGGCATTCTCTATGTGTTGTTGAAGTATTTTCAGAAGACCCAATCCTTATCGCTGCACTCAGATCCAAAGGTGAAAGGTCACATCAACTCTCGACGCAGCATCGTTGCCACCACAGGCTCAAACACCTACGCTCTCCTCGTCTCCAGGTGCCGTGAACCCTCGATCGCAGCTCACAAAGCCCTCAGTATCAGGGTTGCCAAATACGATGGCGCTTGTCGCCTGAATCTGATGCCTCGACAGCGCTTTCTGACCTTGATGTGTAAAAAAGGAATCCTGTTGGATACAATTTGTAAGTTATTTGAAACCATGCTCCAGATTGAGAGTGCAGGGCCGTGAAATGCTCACGTCAGATCGGCTTATGCGATACTTTAAAGTACCGTAGTACTAATTTTAACACCATAATATATGCTTGGTAAACAAAACAGGGATACCAGGTAAAGCTACCATCAGGGCTCCTGCTGCTACTACCTTTAAAGTCATTGGCTGCCGCTGCTGACATCCTGGACCAAAATGGGTTGAGGAGGGTTAGAAAAGTGCAGAACTTCTACATCCACAATAAGGCGGAAGCTATTGTTGCGAAGTTCAGCCTGGATTCGTTCGTTGAGGCTGTAGAGCTGAGCTCTTCGACAAACTCTCGGAAGATCCTAATCTAGTTCCCTTTGCTGGTCATACGACCTACTATACCCTCCGCTGTGAGGCTCTTGTTGCAAATAAATCTGCCCCAAAGCTGGCTTGATGATAGGAAAATCACCTGAATCTATCAAAGAGCTCCGGCCCTTTCCGTCCGGCACGCCCGAAGAACTCAACCTGATAAGCCAGTAGGCGGCTTGTCATTTGTCGCAACTCTTGCCAGCACTCCATAGTCTCCAGATATACACGCGGGCACCCTTTGCACGCCGGGCGATGTGTCCCCTTGTTTCAGAGTTTACCACTCTGTTCAAATAACATAAGACGGATTCGCAGCTGACAAGATGTGAATAGTGGCATGTGAGTTGTTAACTGTTCGTTGCCATGATTAGCCTTACATTTACGCACTGTTGAGGTCTGGAGTTTCAGAAGACCATATAGAATTGAGGCGATCGGGTCGGTCTTTCAAGCCACCGAGTAGTGGAGTCTTGCCACGATCTTGAGTTGGTAATAACATAGATTTGGAACAAAACATTCCTCTTACCTTCGATATTGCCATCATCAATACATTTTTAAAAGAAATTTTCGTCTCAGACTCGACAGATCAGAAATAGACCGTAATCCTTTATCGGATGAATGATGAACATGTCGAAGGAGGCTTTTTCGCATAACCTCTTCCTGGTTTTCTTGTTGCACCGGCACAGAGATACTCCCAATATGCCGCAAAAGAGATCGAATGAAGTCTGCTGTCCCAACATGTGCCATTTTGTAGACGAACGTTTCAAATTGTCACCTGGGGTTTCCCTCAATATCTATCTCACACTATATGTCATCGAGTTGCAAGAAGCTGGATGGCCGGAGTTTGCAGCTGCACCTATGATTAGGAGAACAAAGATAGGTAGCGCAGTAAACTGCATAATATGTAGTTAAGAAACGACATTGAGATACAGGGAAATAAAGTAAGCACTCTTAGATGTATACCTTTTTTTATTTTTTTATTAAGTGAGAGATACGAACACCTGGCATAGGCTGATGACCTTTCAGTCTTGAAATCCCCAGGGCAACAAGAAAGTATCGTGTATATTCACTGTTCGGCTAGTGTCGGGCCAATAACAAGTCTTACAAGCTTTGTGTCAGAGAAGTCACGTAGAAGTGTGATGGGGCAGCAGCTAGGTCGCGCAGAATGCGTAAATCAATCTCTGGCCCCTCGCAAAAGTTCCGTCCCAAGGTCCCACCCATTAAATACAATTCTTTCCCCCCTCCTGCCATCACGTGCTTTAGGCGCTGCGGCGCTTCCAATGGTAATGCTCCTGACACTGTCACAGGCTGAGGCCCGAGGGTATAGGGTATGCGGCTGCACCGCCTACGCTCACGTGCACTTGACCTCGCCGGGGATAAGTAGCTACCTCTCACGGGTTTCGCAGCTCCTCCTCCTTCCCTCCCCAAGCTTAATTGATAGTCAGCATTCTAGCGAACAGTCCTAGAGGTCCTGGCCGTGAAAGAAGTAGTGTTGGTTATACCTAAAATTACTACAAATATTTCTTAAGCCCCATACTGGGCAGCCAGGAATAGTTGTAATTTTATTCTAGAAAGCACTTAATTATCCTCTCTCCTCCAAAACCGTATATTTATCAAATGATACCACGGCCGGTGATATCTCCGCCCGATGTAGTTGATTTTATTCTCATAGACATAACTAAATGTGATGATTTACCATCTCGTCTTGCAATGTCGGTGCTTTTGGTAGTGTCTTTGACTTTCTCGGCTCCCCCTTCAACGTTGTAATTTTAGTCCGCAACATTCCGAACACATTGGATCCTAACGGAATTCTCAGCTCTGCATCCAAATCCATCGCCCATGCCTGTTCCTGTAACAACTTCAAAGATCTGCTGGACACCCTTTTCGGCATCGCCGGGTTGCTGTCCGTACTAGTTGGTCAATAGAGCGCGTATATCCATCTAGCTATCTTTTCTCTCCGACACATTCGGCCCTTTTTGGTTGGCTCGAGAGAATTGGTTCAAAAAACACTGAGCTCGACGATATAAACATGAATGCTGAACAGTTTTACTTCACTGGCCATCGTCCCGCTCACACCCTCGACCGCGAACTTGGATGCTGTGTATATAGAACCGTCTTGGCTGCTAAGGATGCCAACGCTGCTGGAATCTGGACCATATTTCTAGACTCCTGTCGTCTCATACGCGGGAGTATAGCGTTGGTAAAATTAAATACCGCAAAGAGGTTGACGTCAAATTGGTACCGTGCTTCTTTCTCCGATACTTCGTCCACTGCCCCCATGTCACCGAATCCGGCGTTGTTGACCAAAACATCAATACGGCCATGCTTCGATACAGTGGGTCGTATCGACAAGTCTTGTAATCTCAGAACCAGGGACTGTTATTTGCACTTCTAAAAAATCAGCCTTTTCGTTTTCTCTTTGTCCGCCGGAAATTTCTTCATATCTCGGGCAGCTGCGATGACGGTGTGTCCCTTGGACAGCGCGAGACGGGCAAGTAGTAACCCAATCCTGAATTTGAACCAGTAGTGAGCCAGATAAGATGTATTGATGAAGCCATTGTAGGCTACTAATCTTGGCTTTGAACAGAAGATAGATCCGAATAGATAAGATATTGTAGCTAAAGACTACTTGTCTTATTTGGCAATGGGTTCGTAGGCAGCTTTACGCGACTGATCATCCTTATATACCTCTCCTTGAGCTGTGCATCCATAAGAACGTCACTAGTATTTTAGATCATGGTACCCTCGAGCTGAAAACAGAAACAGCATTCTTTCGAGGACTTTGCATAGTACAAATGCTTCCGTAAGCTCGGCAATCGAGACAGTAAATATACAAGAGTTAATTACTCGCCGCGTTAGACTACCACTATTTATCATCTCCAGATGGAATGCCTAAACTCTTAAGCTTTTCCCCATCCAATCGAAGTCATATGCATCCGAAGAGCCAAAATGGCAATTAATAATCAGCTAACTTACTTTCAATTCATGACGGTCCTAGAATATGGGATCGGACACTGCGGGATCAGCCAAGGGTACTTCTCGGCTTAGAGAAAAAAGTAGGTCGTGAACTGCGGTACAAGTACTCCATACCGTTGCTCACTGGCTACAGACGAATACACGTTAAATGTGATGAAGGAAAGCCAATTTGTCGCAAATGCAAGTCTATCCATCGTCATTGCGATAGCTATGGTATATGAGGAGACGGAAGCATCATCAAGTCGGGGAACTCACAGACATTGTGGCATCAGCCTTACGCAGTCCTGCAATTCCCACCACATGATTCCGTTACCAGGCGCAGGCAGCCCCCAAGAAAGAGTTGCATTCGACCACTTCCAAGAAATCATGACACTAAAGCTTCCTGGAGCCTTTCAATCCGACTTTGGGAGAAGCTTGTGCCCCAAGCCAGCGCGCAGGAGCCTGCTGTGCTCCATGAGACTGTAGCTCTTGAAGGTCGAGGCCAAGGAGGTTAATATCGTGTTATAGAATTCAATAGCATAAGTTCACAATGGACTTCAATGTAGTTGCGTGCATCCCAGAGCGTCTGAATGAAGTCGCTTGACGAACAGCCGAGTCTCCGGCAGTCGGTCGGTCTACGGGATAATTCCTGTGCGAAGAGAGCTCAGCCTTGGACGATAGTTTGACACACTTCGTGAAAGGTTTTCAAATCGACCAATGAATGTTATGCTACAGTTGCATTAGGAGACGTAGTGCTGTTGTCTAGTGTGCTGTAAAGAGAAGAACGGCCGGCTCCGGGACACGGCTTGTGGGGGACGGAGGCGACGACCACTGTCACGTTAACTTGTCACTATCCCTAATGTATAGATCATATACCCAAGATTGTAACTTGATACAGGTTTGGCCTTGGATAACGCCACGTGCAGCATTTTAGATAGAGATTCGGTACGAAGCTCCAGGCTGAGCGGTCAGGGACCATGTGGGACAACTCACGTTTCGAAGCTTGAGCCGCTACACGACAAATCGGGTCGTCCTTGTCCATATAAAGTTTCACCTATCTATCAAGCAGTATCCCTATAAAATTTGTCCGGAATATCGGACTATATTCTCTCCTTCAAGGCGTTTCACCCGTTTCAATACCCAGCGCTCCATAGAAACAGAGCCGGGAGCTAAGGCCAATGGGACAATTCTAGCAGAAATAAAGGACGTAGGTCTATCGTTGCTCATGAGAAACGAATAGAAGGATGCGGAGAGGGGGGTGTGGTTTGATGACCTCGATGATAGCGATTCTTTTAAGGGGTGAGAAAGTCAGTGCAAGGGGGCTGCCACCCCAGCTTAGTATTACGTCGTTAAACCCTATAAGAAATTTAAATATTCATCATTAGTCCACCAATATACCAATCAAGCCTATTTCAATTCTCTCAGCTTCTCCATGCCCATTCCATTTAGGAAGATTCTATTCTATTCAAAATATCAGCCTTTCAAAGCCCTCAAGCTTGATGGAAAACCGGGGGCACCATACCATCGTTCCCTGAGGGAAAAAGGCCGTAACTATACGGATCAAAGACGCGTAGGAACCACGCCATATCTTGCCCGTCGTTCCTCTCAGAACATCGGCAGTAACCTGCTTGGCGTAGACTTCCGGGTCCATCAATTTGATGCCTTTCGCAGTGGTGAACCTTTCATTTATCTCAGACTCTATGGGCAAGTACCTCGAGTTCTCAGGTAGCGTTATCCCCATTGTTTCCTTGTGGGAAGTTCGCACGGCACCCACAATGACCGTGAGGACACTGACACCGAAGGGTTGCAGTTCAGAACAAACCGCTTCGCCGAGACATCCAAGTGCAGCCTTGGAAGAGGCATAGGGTCCTGTTGTGGTACATTAGCCTCTGTCATCCAAGTGGTTCGCGAAGAAATGCAGTATATGAAATACCAAGAAAAGGAGTTCCAACAACGCCGGCTGTCGATCCAATATTAACCACGGTTCCCTTGGCCATTATGAGCAGGGAGCTGAACTCTTGAATCATTCGTAGAGGACCCCAGAAATTGACCTCGAAGACTGCCTTGGCATCGTCTATCTTGACATCTAATGCGGGCATCAGAAGATTTCGACCAGCGTTATTGAGTAGGTAATCAAGCCTGCCGCCTGTTTTTGTCTTGACAGCCTTGGCTACCTCCGCAACACTATCAGGAGAAGTGATATCGAGAGCAAGAAGAGTAATGTTAGACACATCTTCCAATTCTTTCATCTTAGATGTGGATCTGGCCGTAGCGAACACCTGTAGCCCTTGCTTGGCGAATTCCACGGCGAGGTAGAAACCCATGCTTCCCGAAGTGCAGCCAGTAATTACAATCGACTGAGGAGCCATGTTGTCGTCTGGGAGGTGATACTGAATGAAGATGAAAGAAATTAAGATTCGCAACGATGTGCCTAGCAAGACCTTTTTGTAGGAAATTACGTTCCCATACTTACAATGCGGTGTGTACGTACACATACGAACGGGAATGGGTGATACAGGAAAGGCTTAGCCTGTCAGCAAATATCACACTTGCGAGTAGAGTTCTACCCCGGAATATGGAAGTAATTTGTCAGGAGCATTACCGTTGGATGCGCTATAGCACGTGAAGGCCGAGGGAGCCTCCAAAGGGAAAGGAACCGTACGTTAAAAGGGTAGGGGCGTTGCACTTTATGCACTACAGCTCTCTGGGTTTAGCGTATCATCAACTTGCATGTCTCCACAGCCATCACTAGCTGCAGTAGATAGCTTATTAAGCTGACAGAGATGAAGGCCGGCCGGAGTTCGGGTTCCACATTTTCATCTAGGGCGTGACAGGAAAGCGATAAAAAAACAAGGAAGGGGGTACACACTTGAGAGGCCTCTGATTAGCATCTACACTGGCGAGCATCTGTTTGCAACGAGTTCGCAGAAGATCACTCTTCGTCCGTGGTCCAGCTTTCTTTCCATGCCGTCAAGACGCGTCCCCAGGACAGCACGTAAGGATGTATCAGGCAAAAGAGGTAAACCAACCGCGAAATGGGATTATTTGGCATATAAGGCTCTGATATTTTTGTCTAGGCTCTAGGCGAGAGAGATAACTGGGCGGGAATAACAAACCCCGTGACAAGACGAAGGATCCAGAACAGGCTTAACCAGAGAGCACAACGTATGTCCTCGGCCAAGGTGTCTCAGAAACTTATGCGTGCATTAGGCTTACAGACTGGGTTGGTTTTGAGGTGTTTAGGACGGAAGAAAGAGCCGCATAAATGGACACCCCTGCGTTCAAGGATCGAGGACATCCACCTCGGCCACCAGTCTCTGTCGACATTAGCTCATGAGTACGAAGGATCTCGCGTCGCAGACATTGCGATAGAGTTGGCTTTCCCCTTAACACCGGATCACCTCATCCAGCTTGTACATTACAATGTCTTTCGCGCCATGTTTAGCAACATGTTCGTGCTGGGGATTCCGCCTGAAATCGCATGCCACACTGCCGGTTTGTCTGTCAATATCCGTACCATGTCATTGCCGGATCTGAACAGATGCCCACCGTCCCTATTGCCCACACATCTTCAGCAGACAACACCACACCCAGTTTGGATGGATCTGTTTCCTCTGTCAGCTCTGCGTGATGCAGTCATCCGTGCAGGGTGCAATATTGACCGTGTTGAGTTTGCCCGAGATATGGTTGGACTGGCGGAAGAGCGCACGGAGAGAGCCGTGACTACGTCCGTATTTGACTGGGAGAGATATAATATCGTGGACGACGCAATGCGAAATGGTATAATCGTCTGGGGTGAGCCCTCGGAGGCGGCATCTTGGGAAATTACTGAGGGGTTCCTGGTGAAATGGGGTTGGCTAGTGGGAGACGGTTGGGAGGAGCTTCTTCGTGCCACGAACCGATGGCGGATTGCGAGACAAGAAGATCCTATTGTGTGGGAGAACTACGGCATATCAATGAGCTAGTGCTATAAAGGAACTGACATGCGCGAATTTGAGAAACACCTTCTAAAGCGTACCTTCATTAGTCATGATATATCTATCCTGGCGAGGATATCGTTCTTCTGGCAGGAGCTAAAAAATCGACTTTTAACTCCTTCGGTCGAAGTCGAGTAGACTCCGCGTGGAGCAATGAGGCCCGAGTGTCTCGCTGATTGAATCAGGTATTTCCAAGTTATGGGTGGCTTGCAGAGCAGTGGCATCATGACTCAGACAGACAAGGCAATGCAAGACATGTTATTAACAGGTGTCCGAGGGTCAACCTTGCAGACAGTCTTTACAAGAGCGGGTAAATACTAATGACCATTAACAATCGAGTTATCTTGAAGTTCGAGTTTCCCAAGGAAATTATTGTTCCAGTTAAGTAGAGATCATCAAAAAGAACAATGGAAGAGATACTCAAAGCGCCTCTCAATTGAGATATCTTTCAATAAACTACCAATTCCATCGAGATCGGTGTTAGGGCTCAGAGACTACTGTTTGTCACAGTGTTGACTAATCCTATAATTATCGCTCACTCCGCGCCGCAGCGTACATTCGGTAAAATATCAAGGCGCCGAACTAGTCAACCTTGACTTACCGTAGGTCTCAAAGAGTTCCAAACATAATTTACTTTTATACCAAACTTCACTATATTATAATACATTATAAGCTTTCAATTTTTAATTAGAAATGTCTATTTTTTATATTTTTTATTTAAATTACCTTTTTATCTTGGTGTTTTATTTTTCTTAACTTTCTTATTTAATTAAGCAAGTTTAAAAGGAAATAAAAATCCTTCTATTAAAATATACCTTATAGCTCTTTCCTAAAGCCCCATGAAGCCCCTTATAGTTACCCACTGTGTGTTAATTCTCTTATAAATTATCTTATGGCTAAGTTGGGATTAACTTTTTATTTGTCTTTTCATGACTGATTTGGCCACTTGACCTTGCTCGGTAAAAAACTAACCCACCGAGATGTCTTACAAAAAAAAGTACAAGATGGCTCATTTTCAAGTACGGTAATGAAATCTTTTAAACATTTAATAGGAGCCCTCATTCCCCAATCAATCCTCAAATAAATAAATCAGTCATCTTGTTCCTTTATTCACGAAAAAAAAAAAACACCCGTGGCACGAAATGATGGTGCAGTCTGCTCGTGACCGGGTACTGCCCAAGGCATCGGAAATTGACAATGTCGCAGCCAAAGGCGCGCCATATTACACACCCGCCCAAGAGCCTGCTTCAGGTACCGCGAAAGGAGTGAAAAATGGAGAGTTGCCCAAACTCTTCACGCCTCTGACTGTTCGTGGTTTGACTTTTCAGAACCGCTTGTTCTTGGCCCCGCTATGCCAGTACTCTGCGAAAGATGGCTACGCTACCGACTGGCATCTCACACACCTGGGTGGCATCATCCAAAGAGGTCCCGGTTTGGCTCTTATGGAGTCAACGGCCGTTCTCAAAGACGGCCGCATTACTCCACAGGACATTGGTCTTTGGGAAGATGGACAGATTGAGCCATTGAAGCGCATTGTTGATTTTGCGCACAGTCAAAACCAGAAGATTGGCATTCAACTCAGCCATGCAGGAAGAAAAGCAAGCACAGTCGTGCCGTTCCTGCATATGAATGCGACAGCCACCAGGGAAATTGGGGGCTGGCCGGACAAGGTGTACGCGCCTTCTGCCATTCCCTTCAACGAATCGTATCCTCATCCAAAGGAGATGACACTCGAACAAATTGAAGAGTTCAAAGCCGCATTTGTGGCAGCGACCAAGAGGGCCATCACAGCCGGCTTCGACGTCATTGAGATCCATGCCGCTCATGGGTATCTTATTCATCAATTCCTGAGTCCGATCAGTAATCATCGAAAGGACAAATACGGCGGAAGTTGGGAGAACCGGGTCAGATTAGTCCTCGAAATTACGCAGCTTATTCGGGATATCATTCCCGAGGATATGCCTCTATTTATAAGAGTCAGTGCTACAGATTGGTTCGACAATATGAAGGATGAGTTTCCTGAGAGCTGGACCGTTAAAGACACGTGTAAATTGGCGTCACTTCTGGCTGAACGTGGCGTTGACTTCCTTGACGTCAGCTCTGGCGGTGTTCATCCCAAGCAGTCCACCAGCATTAAATCAGGACCTGGATACCAAGCACCTTTTGCACTGAAGATTTTCGAAGCCCTTCAAGGCAAAATGGTCGTGTCTGCCGTTGGGGGCATAAGCACCGGAAAGTTAGCTGAAGATCTTCTTCAGCAGGGCCTAGATGTAATTATGTGTGGGAGATGGTTTCAAAAGAACCCAGGCCTTGTATATGCATATGCGGATGAACTGGGAGTAGATGTGAAGATGGCTAACCAGATTGGATGGGGATTTGGAGGACGAGGCCGAAGAAACTAGTTAGTATAGATCAAAGGTATATGGTACAAAGCGTACCTGCCCAGCAAGATAGAGTCAAATTACTAGCAGTCGAAAACAAACCAACAGACTAAATTATAAAGACTCACTCATGCTTATGCAACGTTTACTGCGCAGTGTGGAAGCTAAAAAATGAACTTGGCCTTGGATTGGGTGGAAATCTTGCCATGATGAGATGCCAGCCCCTAAGAAATTTATTGCATCATTGCCAAGGGTGAAGTATATGAGAATGCTAGATTTTCATTTGTGCTCTCATCCGTAAACGCCTCCGGAACCGGATCGCGCCGCCGTTCTCCAATCACAAAACGTGTGTGGACTTCGTGAAGAGGTTGACGACTTTTTCATCGTTGCCACTGCGTGTAGTTGGAGGCAGGCGACTCATCTAGTACCATTGTTGAATTGGAGCAATCTAATTATATGTGGTCTGCTTATATTGTACTCAGGTAGTAGATTACATGTAAGAGCAGGATCATCTTCATGATGTGCTTGCCTCAAGCATTAGCATGCTCTTGAAATACACCCGAATTAATAGTAGGAAGAGAGCGCTCCTCAGTAATATCAGCCTTTTCCTAGGTTCAACTCGTGCAGTTATTTAATAGCTATGAGGAGGGTGTTGGAGAAATGGCAAATCCGTTCTTTCATTGAGAAAGCGGGCATACACAAACTGGGGGGTGGGGTAGAGCCATGCCAGCACCAGAAGTAATTAACTCAAATTACCACCTTTGGAGATACCCGTCAGGTTATGTACATACCCACTGTATCTCCATGGCCTGGTCAACGCTAGCCCATATTTATAAAGGCGTCATCGAGAGTCGGCATCCTGCCCTTTTACCGAAAAATTGGAGAACCCGCTTCTGGGTAAATGGAAAATCCCAATACATTTCCCAGTCTCTTGTTTCTTCGGTTAAACATCACTATGCCGCGATCATCAGAACGAAAGGGCACACCGCGGCGTGAGGGCCTCCCACAGTCATTCTACAAGCAGAAGTCGATCGCGTAAGTCCTACACTCCGAGATTTTCTTGTCAGATTAGCTCAGCATTCTCAGGTGTCGCACATGCCATGCTCGCAAGGTCCGTTGTTCAGGTGGAAAGCCCTGCGACAACTGTACTCGTGCTTCTGAATGCATTTACCCATCGCGCGATAGGAAGATTAAGATACACCAGAGGTAAATGAGCCATGCATTGGAAGATAGGCATTTTCCTTAACCAAGGCAGCTTTCTGGATCGAATTCTCCAAGAAAACGAAGAGTTGCGATCTCGGCAACGTGAGACCCACCCAGCATTTACTCCTATACCAGCAGTCCCGGAAACCAATGCTCACAAGGTTAATGAGGGCAATGAGGCTGCGCAGAACCCAATCGTGGAAGAAAGACCTTGGTTCACCCACTTGCAAACTTCCAATACGCCAATTTGGATTGGTGAGATGGCCGATGCAGCTTTTGCTACCAGGTTTCGTCAGTTTGCATCTTCAACGCAAACCTCAAGCCATCTTCCCCGTGTGCAATATGCGACAGATGAAATGCTTCTGAGTCTGGCGCCGTCGTCGCTCACATGGCCATCTCCGGCACGAGCCAGATTCTTAGCCGAGGCAGCGTTACGATCTCTTTGTCGCTGCTATCACATTGTACGGCGAAGTGAGATTCTCAGTGCGCTGGAGACAATGACTCCAGACGGCTTGAGTCCTCCAAAAGAGCCCATATTTGTTTCTAAAATGTGGGCTCTTTTTGCTATTGGGGAGTTGTACTCGAATCGATCTACCACCTCTAGTCTTACCTTTCCTGGACTGGCGTGCTTTGCCCGTGCATGTGAGATGCTTCATGTGATCAGCGAAAGACCACAATTAGATGTCGTCGAAACGATGCTCCTTCTGGTAAGTCCTCAATCTCGTCTATGATTGATTGTTTTAACAACATACTAGTCATTGTACTCGATGGAATTGAATCGTCGACACTCAGCATGCATTCTCGTAGGATCTGCGATGCGCGTAGCTACAGTCATGGGACTTCATCTCACTATCGACCACGCCCATATACCTGATGCAGAAGTTCGTGAGCATCGCAATCGTGTTTGGTGGACAACATATGTTTTTGATCGAATGTGGTGCTCCAAGATTGGGTTGCCTGTATTGGTATCCGACGATGACATCTCGGTTGATCTACCTTCTGATGCCAACGGACCAAATGCCGATGACTTTGTGGACCATGAGTATCTGAAAGCGGGTGTCAAGCTGGCAAAAATCGCCGGGACTATTGTGAAATCCGTTTATGACAGGAGAACCAAGCGTGGGCCTTTTTCTCAGCGCGTGCAAGAGGTTATAGAGGCTCTTCGTCTCTGGTCGGAAGAGCTTCCGCCGCACCTTCAGCTAGATCAGCCTATTAAACCAAACAGGCAGGTAATTTCGCAGCAATTATCGTTCAACCAGGTAGGTTTCTGGTGATCTCAAATGTGCACGTGGAAACTAACTATCTTAGTTATTAATTTTGACAACTCGTCCAATCCTTCTTCTCGTGCTCCGCGAGCATCTAGCAGCCTTACGAGGCACTACCGAGGAGTCTCGCATTCCTGAATCTGCGCGGGCAATTGCTGATGTTTGCACTCGGACTGCTCGACACTCGTGTTCCCTCCTGACAGAATGCTGGATGAATAGCACATTTCATGTGTTTGACTACTTTTACACTCAGTACCTCTTTGCGGCGGCAACTGTGCTAGCAATATCCAGCTTGCTAGGTCAAAGAGACTCTCACAGCGACGCCGAAGGTTTTGAGAACGCCATGCACTTCCTTGAGCAATTACAACAAAGTGGTAACTTTGCAGCAAATGAATTTTGCTCTAATATGGATGGCATCAACACGCTGCTTCAATCCTTGGGTTCAGTAAATAATCCGAGTAGTGTATCGACGCTTGCCTCGACACAGTCATGGGACAATCAAACATCGGTGTTTAATATTGGAACAGCACCCACAGCAGAGTCAGCCCTTTATGACCCATGCTTACAGCAATTCCTGGCTGATGATAACTTGGATCTTTCATCATTTAACAGTTTTATTAACGATGAAGAGCTTCAACAACTTTCTTGGCTTTCGTAAGCACACAATAGTACTACAAGCTAAGGCAAGCAGAATTTTAGTACATATTTCAATAGGTTGGAAGCACTTCTCAAGGCATGTTGGTTATACTAGAGTAGAGTTAGGCATTTAGCAACAATTGACACTTGGCCCTAGTTCGCAATTGGCAGCTTACTAGCTTAGACTTATCTTATTAGCAATAAGAGTTGCCTTTTGGGGCGGAATTTGCTAGTATAAAATAACCCTAAGTGAAGTCACATTGCTAGGTTTTGCATTACTTACTACACCTAGTATAAAAGGCATTCTTATTAAGACCAAACGCAAGAGAGTTAATAGGGGTAGTTACTAATAAGAAAAGGGTATAAAGTAGGTGTAACGGTTAGCGTGGTGTGACTTTCCGTGCAATAGACCCCGCAGGCAAAGCCCAAAAAGATCAATCAATTCTAGCGCTATGAGCTAGAATTGCACCACACATCAATATATATAGTATAGTTAATTAAGCGTATATTATAATAATGATAAGGTATATTACTTTGAAAGCTACCTTATAAGTTAAAATATTTTAAACTTATTCTTTTAGCAAATAAATCCTATTTTATTATTAGGCAGTTTTATTAGAGGCAGAGATCTCTATACTCTATAAGACTAATAAGGCACTGGCAAGCGCTAAAGAGGTCAAAAAATACATGCGCAGCTTGGTGGATCACTTACTATATAAGATATACAGGGGCTATTAGATTAAAAGAATCTAGATGAGCAGATAAAGAAGGAAGAGCGCTAGAGTAGGGAGCAGGGAGGCTCATCTCGTACAAAGGCTCTACGCTGTAGCGATTGTGGTAGGACTAGTTGTAATATATAAACCTGTCAGAATGCTACAGAAAGACCTAACGTATCTAATTTAAATGTAATTACAGTAGATATTTAATCTGGTGGTAGTTAATTGAAGATGTACGAGTTGTACGCAACTCGGTGGTAAAGTACATTATATATATAATTATTTTACTGGTGCTGCCTGCCCGAGGCTATAACCGCCACGGCCTGTGGGCTTCCTTTAACAGTTAGCAACGAAGCGCTAGACTGAATCAAGCGACACTGGATAACAGAAATTATCCACCGATCATGTGCCCTGGCAACACTACAAGGAGTCATTAAACCCCTTCCAGTGCTCTGCTGCGCGCACGTCCCAGTCTGTGTCTGTAACACAACACCATGCGACCTGTGAAGGCATGCTTGCAGTGCAGAAGCGGCAAGCGAAGATGCGACCGGATAGGCGGCTCGCCATGTTCTCAATGCATCCAGCGAGATCTGCCATGCTCGGCTGCCATCAATAGCCTCCGGGCGTACCAGTCCCCTACACCCTCACAGCATCTTCCCCCCGTTCTCTCAACTCGTTCTAGCGAAGAAACCACCCTTCTAGTAGATCTTTACTTTCAATTCATCCATAACCAGCCTCACAGCCTCTTCCACGAGGCCAACTTCAAGGCAAGCGTCGTCGTAGGGACGGTCTCCCAGCCTGTTCTTCTGAGCATGATGGGCATGTCGGCACGGTATAAACGCACGCCCGCCAGCATTGATTCGTGATTTTTGCTTGGCCAGGTTTGACAAAAAATCAGATTTGCTACACAGCCCGACATACGGTCCCGTGGGCCCATGTATTGTGCCAAAGCCAAGGCAGCGTTGAAGGACGATCTCGAGCACGTCTGCATCGAGAACATCCAAGCGTGTATCCTGGTGGGGAACAACTGCTTTGGTGATTGTGACGCAGATGCCGAGTCGTTATACTTTGGTACATTTCCCCGCAGATCGGACCTGAAGCACAGTCGCTAACATCTTCGCTGAACACGTCATTCAGTGCTTGCCATTCGCATGGCCCAAATACTCAATCTCGGAGTATGCAATGAGGCTGATGATGGAGTCACGCGCGAGACAAAACGGCGCATATTTTGGACATGCTTCATAATCGATACTTGGGCCAGCGGCGGCTCAAACTTGTCGCAGCAGTTTGGATGGCAAGCTAAGCAGCCCCGAGTGCCGATGGACGAATTTGTCTTCGCCATGATGAAGCCGGGAGACGCAGATGTTGCCGATTCAGAATGGAGACCTGGGCTGTGGGGCCACATGGTATGGCTGGTCGAGATATACGCCCAGATACAACAGCTCCACAGGCAACTCGCGGAGACAACTGAGTGGGACGAAGTCCTGATGGATGACTCAGTTCGACGCCTCGAAACTGAACTTGATGCCTTCGAACAGAAGCTCGGCCCGGGGCTGACATTTTCGGTGGAAAACCTGGCAGTGTTTGTGAGTCTTGGCCTAGGCAGTGTCTTCATCGCCTTTCATCTAGGCTATCATCACTATTATACGCTGCTGTTCTATCAGTATCTCGACCAGCGTCGGCCCTCTACGAGGAACGGAAAGAAGTATGCAGATCTCTGCAAAGCCCATGCGGCAACTATTTGCAATGTGCTGAAGGCCTCGCGGGAGGTCCCGGGGGCTGAGGCACTGTACAACATCGTGGGTCATGTCACAATTGTATCTTCGTCAGTACTGCTGCATACGTACCTATTTGGAGAGTCTCATGAGCTCGAAGACTCCAGGCATCGCCTCGAATCGAACCTCGAGTCACTGGTACAACTACGAAGTTACTGGCCGAGCGTAGAGCTGATGGTATGGAGCTATGCTTGGGCAATGTGCTGCATTTATTGCTAACCAGGCCGCAGATCAATCGACTGGTAGTGTTCCAGAAGAATTGCATAAGCTCTTTTAGCAGAAACACACATAGATTTGACAAATGGATGGTCAAGTTCCTCATTGCACATTCTTTGGCACTCGAGGACAAGGTGGACGATGTATCGCTCGATTCCGACATAAGCCAGACACCTGGGAACGCCCGCCTTGAAAGAAGTCGCATCACCCAATCCATGATGATGGACATACAAAACTCTGATACATTCGGAGGAGCTACAGTGCAGCCTGAAGTGGAAGTGTCGACTGGGGCGGGGTCATCTGGCGCAGGCGGGTGGAATGTCTAGGTCATTTCATCGTATGGAATACGACAGACCTCAGCATTGATATCGTCCTAAGGGAAACTCGGCTGGGAGATGACACGAATGAGGGCCGTTGGGAGCCACTGAGAAGCGATGATGTCACTCCCTTCCGCTTTTTAGAGGAGCGTCCACCCAAGTGTACAAAGTTAGTAGCTGCATCGAAGTAGGATGAAACTGAGCAATCCATATAACGCAGCTGGTGTAACTCAAAATGCCAGTAGCTGCGCAGAGCGATTAGTCCTGAGTCAGTGGCCGCGGGCTCTTGTTCATGTCAGCTGCGTTCGGCCTCATCTTTGTAAAGCTTCTGGAGAGATCAGTACTCTGTGACCGTTCTGTACCGACGCCGAATCTTGCAATGGTCTGAGTAAGTTTGTGGCAATCCTTGCCGGTAGCTTTCTACTCAGTTTTCTCTCCACTCAAGTACTACTCTCAGGTCCGGCTGTGTTTTAGGTTCTCACTCCTTCTGGATCGTATGCAACATGCGTCCCCTCGATGGCTTTAGTGCCCGTCTTTGGGATGCGGAGAGTAGTGGAGGAGCGCAGGTGTACGAAGAGGCTTCGAGGGGGTGGTATTAGCAGGGGGACCTGAGTCAACAAACTCCAATACTCCTTTCAACCAATGGAATAAATAGAAAGCCGGCGTTAAAGCGTCAAAGCCGGAGCAGATCAAAACTCGGGGCTGCTTTAAGAGCGTGCCCGCAGAGCCAACCAGATCAAAAGGAGGCCGGCCAGTATCACCAATCAAACGGGCTGAAAGCCGGCGCTAGTCGTGACTCCATGTTCCGTGCTACCCTAGAAATTTGTGTAACCATCCCTTGCCCGAATTAATTGCACGGGTAAGATGTCGGCTTTGAAACTCAGTACATTGTCGACATCTTGACTACGGCCGATGGACTAGAGACGTAGCACAAAGCGCCCAGACATGACATGCCCTTGCTGGTGGAGTGGGCGTGTCTCGGCCCTTCCAAGTGAACATGGGCCCAAGTTTTGGGGCACCCTGTTGGACGGTACACCGAGTCAGGCGAGACAATCACTGCCTTGTGATATAGTATGTTGAGCGTCCTTTTGGGTGACAACAATATACCCTCGGGCCATTGAATACCGACGTCATTGAGTGCCGAAGCGAGCATGCATCAGACGTGGCCTCTAAGCAAACTCGTGAACCATCCAATACACATCGCCCTTTCATCGTGGGATTGCTAGAAACTGTCACGCTGCGTGCCGTAAAAAATATGTGAAAAGGACGTCGTAGAGAGCATTCAATTGCAATGCAGAGCGGTCGTGACCCTGCGTCGGCGGTCTAAGCTGTCATGTCTAGTCTATAATGGCCCTGGAGTAGCTTCAACGTCTTTCCCTTGAATACCCGAGTTTCATCGACTGGATGCCTCTGAATCTCCACTGTGCTTGTCTCACAGGGTAAGATGAGCTGGCAAGTGGTTCCAGTCGGCACGCTGACATCCACAACAGCCTTCGTCGCATCTTGTTTACCTCTACGGTCAAACCGAACCGATATCAAACCGTAAGGCGACTCAATTTTTCCCTCAACGTGGTCGAATTCGGCTTTAAAGCACGGCCTGAGCCTCCACGTGCGATATGCATCCGTCAACGGCCTGACGCCGAGAGCGTAGTCGTAAAACCACTCGTATATAGTGCCTAGCATGTCGTGGCACTTTGAACGGCAGTCGTCCTGCCAGAACTCCAGCAAACTCGTCTCCCCTCGCCGCAGGAAGCGCATGTAAGAGGGGTGTTCCTCTTGTCGCATCATGTTAAGCACGATGTCAGGCCGATCCACGTCTTGCTCCGCCAGCGTGTTCCAGAGGTACTTGAGGCCAATTTCGCCTGCGCGCATTACGTGGCCGGAATCCTCCGCAGCGGCGACAAAAGCCTGGATGACATCTGCGTGGTGCTGCGGCGGGACTAGACCGTGCTGGAGGGCTACGGCCTGTGCCACCATCGTGCGGTCCCGCGTGCCAGGATCGTCGCGGGAAGTATAGAAGGCGTAAGGGAACGTCGTCTTATCAGTCACGAGGAGCTGGTGGTTGTAGACGGTATATATCCGCTCAGCCCAGGAGGTAAATCTCACCTCATCACTAGTAAATCCCAGTTCCTTGGCCATCATGGCCACGTTGCGCAGGCACTTATAGTAGATGGCCGTTTCAATATTTGCCTGGTGGTTCCCAAAGGCAATGCTGTAGCCCCAGTCCCCAAGCCCATGTTCAATGAGCCCGCCTAGTCGCTCTTTGCCTTCCATATATTCCATGTACTGTACGCATGGCCGGTAAATCCTGTTGAAGACACTTGTGCTACCGTAGTAGTGCTTGATAAGCTCTGGGAGCAAGCACACGGCGCCTCCCCAAGTGATGGTGTCATGCATAGGGCCACACCTTTCAACTCATGTTAGTCATTATCTAGAACGGGTATAGAAGTGAGGACAAGTTCATTCTCGACAGGGCATACATGTATCGGATCAAGGGTGCCATTGTGGGCACAAGACCGGAAGGTTCCTGGGTGTCAATAATGTCGTCCAGAATCTTGGAGTAGACAGCCTCCATATCACGTACATACTGCGTGGCAGGGAAGAGCAGAGAAGACACCTCCAGCCATCCAAACTTTTCGATTTGCGGGCAGTCAGTGTGGCAGCTAAAGATATTAGAGCTGAAGGTCCAGTAACAGGCGCTTATTAGTGCGTTGACGTCTTCTTTGTCCGTCGTCACAAAGCCGAGTTGCGGGGCACCAGATGAGACGTGGCGGGCAGTGAGCGAGTGAATGATAGGAAGGCCGTCTTTGCCATCGAGTGACGCGCCTTCAATCTGAATGTAGCGGGCACTTGTGAAGCTAAAGTCAGGAGTCCAAACTTCTTGCTCTCCTTGGCCCAAGAGCGTAATATTTGAGTAGACACCAGTTTCGAATTCCTTAAACAAGGGGTCTGGCATGAGCACCAAGCCATCTTCACCGATAGTTTCGGCGTACTTGACACGGTACGAGGCCCCAACGAGACCGCTGGCCACAACTCGTACCATGATTGACGAGTTCTGTCCGAGATCGTACACGATGACTCCTGGTTTGGCCATGTTTTGGCCGACAGGCACAAATGTGTCATGCAAGATGACAGGTTGTTGGCTCTGATAGCGCAACTTGCCCTTTGGACCTGTGAGTGGTTTAGCAGGCTGCCAGCCCGCATCGTCGAAGCCTGGCGCATCCCAGCCAACTGGATACGCCCGTCTATCATGGTCTTCAGATGCGTAGATGTTCGCGAGTGTCGTGGCGCTCTTGCGGACCTTCCAGGTTGGATCGGACGTGATACACTCATGTGTGCCATCTTCATAGTGTGCATGAACCTCGGCAAAGAAGCACAGTTCGTTTCCGTAGCGTACGTACGTATTGTCCTCGTACATAGGCCAGAAGAAGCGGTCTCCTTTGTCCCCGGCATAGAAACCATTGCCCACGTGGGCACCAATCACGTTCTCCCCGTCGGAGATTTGATCTGTCACGTCGTACCCGACAAACTGCACTGTTCTGTGATAATTGGTCCAGCCCGGGTCCAGTACGTGCGGCGAGGCTGGCCCGCCGTTTACGGAAAGATTGAAATGGCCCAAGCCTGAGGCAAATATAATGACGCGCGAAGGCTTACGCTGGAATGTAAAGGTTCTCCGGAGGTAAATAGGCTTATCACCTCCGTCACCAATCCATACAGCCTTCCAGCGGTTTGCCTCGTCCTCAAACCAAGTGCGAAAGATGAGACTGGAGTGCGGCATCTGTAGCAATCATGTAGTCAGCAAACTGAATACCGCGACCTTGGAGGTTTTGCTCTTACATAGGTCTGATTCATACTATACGGTGGTAGGAGTTTGGAGGACCGAGGGTACGAGGTGTAGAACTCGTTGACCGAGCTGGTCGCTTCACTCCCATGCTGGTCCCAGACCGTCACGGTCCAGTAGTAGAGCGTAGTTGACTTAAAACCTCCCTGTGGATTGCAGAGGATGTTGCGCTGCTCGCAGCTTTCTGTGCGGCCAGAGTCGAAGCAGATGTCTTCTTGGCCCTTCCTGTCGGTGTTTTTGCCGTCCGACACGACCAAGCGGTATGCGACCTGTGTAGCATGCTCATCGGTGATGCTCAGCTTCCAGAAGACACGAACTTGGTCAACATCGATGCCGATGGCTTCGCCAAAGCCATGAATGCCACAGCAGATGACTTCCATGGTGATTGCTTTTGGCTGTTGCGTGTTTGTTGAGAAAGTGTAGTCGTTGTCTGCGGATTATGGGTGGATGGTGGTGGTGACTACATTCAAATTTCGGCCCAGAGCTCATGACCCTCGTTCGTCTTCGGGTCAAATTGACCCGTTGGATGGGGTAACACTCATGGGTCCGGTCCTCGTTCAACCCGCGAGCTCTTCTGCTGTCTGACCTGACTCCCAAATAGAGGACCCACGCTGCTGGTCATTGACTCGAAATTGTGGTGGCGGCATTAATGGGATTGGCGGAGACTTCACACAGCCCGCATATCCATCGCCAATGGCCTGGTGGGGTGTAGCTATCATCCTACACCTACTCCACGTCGCTAGCCTCACCCGCATGGATCGATAGTTTGTGTGGGCGACCTGGAAACATGGGGAAGGAAACCATGGTACGACTACGAGTTTTGCAAATGTACGTGGTCATCACTCGGGCTAGATACTACCGAGATCATAATTGCAGCTGGCAGTTTCTGTCCCCTCCTCAAGCAAGGGGTCGAAAGCCAGCCCTGAAGCTGCATCGAGAAGTGTCTCCATGAGCATTTGCCCGTCCAACTTCTCCGCATTGCACCGACAAGGGACAAATCTGGGGTAGCGCTATATAAGTTACAGCTCCAATGCCCCCAGGATTGGGCTCCATATCAGCCCATAATACCTCTTTACCCTCATGCACAGTTGTTGCACTTCGGCTCTGCTCGACTAATAGCAGCCATGCTCAGCGGCGATGCCATTACCATAGCCTCTGCGGCCTTTCTGGCCGTGGGAGGTTTCCTTTTCGGCTACGACTCTGGCATCATCAGCTCCACCATTGCTCTCCCTCACTTCAAGGAATACTTCAACTCTCCTAGTGATGACACTGCTGGAGGCATCGTCAGCTCTTTCCAGGGTGGCGCTGTCCTCGGAACCATGATCAATATGGTCGGTCTCCCCATTCAACTTGAAGGTCGAGCCCGCGTCGTCGTTTCCAAGTGTGGCTAACTCGTGGCTCGCGTCCTATAGGCCGTTGCCGATATACTTGGTCGCAAGATGACCATCTTCTCCGGGTCTGTAGTCTCGCTCCTCGGTTCGGCTCTGCAGGCCGGTTCCACGTCCATGGCCATGCTCATTGTGGGCCGTTTCATTGGCGGTATGGCCGTCGGCATGCTGACCAGCACGATCCCAATGTACGCTTCAGAGCTTTCCATGCCCAAGTGGAGAGGCGCACTCTCTGGTCTACTTCAGTGGTTCCTCAGCTGGGGCTTCTTGATCGCTCAGTGGCTTGGTTACGGGTGCTCATTTTCTCATACGGCCTTCTCTTGTTAGTCCTGGGAGCCCAGTGAATGATTCCGTCACAGCAACTCGCTAACACTACTATTCTCAGGGCGATTTCCCCTTGGCTTCCAGTGCATCCCCGCCCTTATCCTGGCAGTCGGTGTTTGGTTCTTGTTGGAGTCACCACGTTGGCTCATGGAGAAGGACAGACAAGAAGAGGCGCGTACCGTTCTTGAGAAGCTACGAAATGGCGAGAATGCCTCGCGGATTAACCTTGAGTTTATGGAGATTCGAGACGTTATCGCTGCCGACCGAGAGATCGGCAAGGTGTCTGCCATGTCTATCCTCACAAAGCCTTCGTGGAGGAAGCGACTTCTTCTCGGGTGCGGAGTAATAGGCGTTCGGGCCTCTCTCTGGCATCAACGTCATCAACTAGTAAGTGGTGGTGTATACGATTGTGTTGAACACTTGCTGACAAGGATTGACTAGCTATGGACCTCGTATCTACGCGATTTTGGGCATTGACACACAGACCTCTTTGATGATCATCGGCATCAGCGGCGCCCTCTCGATTGTATACTGCACTATTGGCCTCTGGATGCTTGATAAAGTCGGCCGTGTGAAGCCGCTCATGGTCTCAGCTCTTGGGCTCGGTGCCGCTCTCCTCGTCAATGCGGTCCAGGCGCAGTACCTCAACCCAAACAATGCCAACCAGTTACGCTCCATGGTTGCTATGAACTTCGTATTTAGCCTGTTTTATACTCCTCTGGGTATTATCTCCTGGGTGTATCCGGCTGAGATCTTCCCTGTTGAGGTGCGCGCCCTAGGCAATGCGATCACCACGTTCACCAACTGGGTCGTGAACCTCGTTTTTGCGCAGTTCTCTCCAAGCGCACTTACAAAGATCGGGTTTCGCTACTTTTACGTTTTCTTCATCTTCAACCTTATCGCCTTCCTCTGCTATTGGTTCTTTTACCCTGAAACCAAGGGCCGCACCCTGGAGCAGATGGATGTGCTCTTCGGTGATCAGCTTGTGCCCCACGCATTGGATGATCCGAATGGTGCTATGGCTATGCACAAGGAGGCTACGGTGTCGGCGCATGTTGAAGAGAAGCAGGTTTAACTCCGCTCAGCCCGCGAAGTGGACAAAGATCAAAGGCGACCCTTTGTAACACAAGCTTCGGCACGAGCGAGAGCTGCAAGTGGTTTAGTAGACCTGTGAGACAATCTGTCAATATCGTCAGAAAATGTTATATTGAAGACGACCGTTGCGATAGCGACAGATGGACTTTCAGTGAGATTACCCTATGGGGGTGCTCTCATTGATTCTAATTAGTTCGTGAGTTCTAAGCGTAAGACTCTTCCTGTAAAAGGGCTCCCGAGCCTTCCCTTAACAAAGGAGGGAGAGCATGCTTCTACATATTTTATTACTGGACTTGTTGTCCTTGATTCTGTTATTCCACATTTATATTATCTATTTGATCATTTGCTTCTTATTGGGGTGAACAATGTTACTGCATGTATCTTTCACAGTATTTGTGTTCGCTCAATATAGAAACCCTCATTAATGTCCCAATGGACAAGTACAGAGCAAAGCTACTAATGATAGTAGACACCAAGAACGCATAACGTACATGGTGAGCTAATTATAGTTTAGTACACTGACACGGCAAATGTCCCTTGATACTGGATCAATCGTGTCAACCAAAGGGCAGTGTTGTTTAGGTGCCTAAATTTAGGAGACGCTCATAGCTGCTTTGGCGCTCAGGATTGCCCATGGTCAGCATATTATTGGGTCTTGCTTAGAAGTCAACAAGTCAGACGTGTGCTAATCGAGAATAGCTCCAAATGAGCTGTAAGCCCTCCCAATAACGCGCTCATAACATCATAACACCCCGGTCGCTAGCTTCTTAGACTCGTTCAATAAATAGTAAACTCAGTAATGCTCGTGATAAAGTCTATTTCATGCGGCCTTGCCGTACTGGGTCTTCGGTTTAGCCAACCGGCAAATGCCGTCTAAATTACCTATCCGCCAGCTGGACTGCAAACCTATGGTATTAGACTTTACATTGAGATAGTACCTAGGGTGATAAAGACGAGGCCGACGTAATGCATCAATAGGGGGTTTAAGTGACGCACTCAATAACTTAGGACTAGACATTCTAATATCCCCCTCCCCAGTACAAACGATCTTGCGCGATAAGACCGTTCAATTGAGTAACACTGACCTAGAATTTTCCGTCCTCGCTTCTTCATTGCGGCAATCTTCTCTTATACGATAATGTACTATTGCTTATTGGAGGAAATTAAATCCTGAAAAGCTATACTAAAGTTGTCTTTATATTACGGGAAATTCTTCCATACTTGCTTCTTAAATTGCAACAGTCTACAGTAAGCAATATATATATATATATAACTACTACCTAGTACTAAATGAGTATTTCTATAAGATAAAATAAGAACCCTATTAATAAAGGAAGTTAAAAGACAAGGCTATATAAGGCTATATATAGTAATCCTGTCTTAGCGGATGCGCTCTTTGCGATTGGATTAACTAGTTATATTAGTTAACTACCATAAGCTAGAGCTAAGACATAATGGAGAACTTACTTTAATAGGAGAGCTAAGTTAATTAAAACGAAATATCTTTTTAGCTTATTATTAAGTAGTTATCGCTATATATATATACCCAACTTCTCACTTTAAAAGTTTAACCAAATTTAAAAATAATAACTATTTACTTTAAAAAGATAATAGACCTTAATAAACGTATTTTAACAATCTTAAAGTAAATTAAATATAGGCCTACCTCCTATTACTAGAAACTTCAGTTAGCCTTATTTTAAGTTATTAGGTGTCATAGACTGAAGCCTGGAGTGACTAAATCGACTATGCCGATTTAAGCTATAGGTGCGGCTAGATGACTTAATGGGCGATTAAGTCATTATTTACCCTTTTGCATCAGTAGGTAGCTATACCATTTAGCAACAGCCGAAGCGCTAGCCACCGCTTGAGCTCTAGGTAGAGCCAGCCCATTACATTAGGCTAATCTACCTTACTTTACTACCTAGATTACTCTGCTTATAGGTTAAGTTAATAAATTCAAATTAAAAATTATACTTATATATTATATTTTGATTTGGGAAGGAGAATAAATGCCCTCCCTAAATAATATCTAATAGTAAGGCTAAGAAGAACCTATTTTTATATATTTTAATTTATGTAAACTTTAAGTTTTATTAAATAAAAGCATTTTAACATAATAGCTAAGCTTATATTTACTAATATTGAAAATCTTATACTTAAGCTTTTAAATACTATTTCTTTCTATTTTACTCTAGATTTTAACCTTTTAATATTATAAGCCTTAAATACCTTACCTATCTTAATAATATTATAATTAATATTTTCCTTCCTTTTATCTCCTAGTAGCTACTTAATAATAGGCTATTTATAAAGTAAGGCATACTAAAACTTAAAAGATTAAATCTATAAGGTATCTCAAAGTGATTATTCTTAAGCAGCTAGCATTTTAGCAAAGATAATAAAATTATATTTAGCTTAAGTAGGAAAGTAGTTAAGATTCTTTAAGGTCTTCTTAGATAGAATAAAGGTTCTATTATAAAAGGAAGTAACTAAATAAGGCTGTACAAGGCTGAAATATGTAAGGATGTGCCTTATATATTGATGTGTGGTGCAATTCTAGCACATTGTGCTAGAATTGGTTGATCTTTTTGGGCTTTGCCTAAGGGGTCTATTGCACGGAAAGTCACACCACGCTAACCATTACAAAATAGTCTTGCGAGTGTAGCAGAAAAACTTTACATAAAGAGATAATAAAAGCCCTAGCGCAATGTAATAAAGGAATCCTTTGAGGGTTAAAGGGACCGTATTTTCGAGTATATAACTATATAATCAGATAGAAGATAGGGTGAAATAGATATATAAAGGGCAGATTATTTCCCTAGATTAGAAGAGCATTAAGCTATACACACACATCAATTTGAATACAACTTCTCACGTGACTTTTATACTCACACAACTACACAAACCACTAACAATATCACCGTAGTATCTGACATTTCTCTAGGTATATATATTTTATTGCATTAGTTATAACCTTACCCAATTTATTAAATTTAATATTACAGTACCTTTTAATATTATTACTTAAGATAAGGAGATACCTAATAGCATCTTCCTTAGGTTAAATGCACATAAGAAGAGACAACTTTACCTCCTTAAAGCAAGAGTGCCTCTTAAATAGCTTATTAAGCTTAATATTTGTTAGATAGAACAGAGGTTCTGATATGAAAGGAAGTAACCAAACAAGGCTGTGCAAGGCTGAAATAGTCTCGCAAGTGTAGCGGAATAACCTCACACAAAGAGATAATAAAAGCCCTAGCGCAACGCAACAAAGGAACCCTTTGAGGATCAAAGGGATCATATTTCCGAGTACATAAGCATATGATCGGATAGAAAGAATGATAAAATGGATATATAAAGGGCAGATTGTTTCCCTAGATTAGAAGAGAGCAAGCAATTGACACACATGCATTTTACACACACAAGAGATTACTACAATTCGATTATTACAATATCTCACGTGACTTTTACACTCACACAACTACACGAACCACTAACAAGATCACCGTGGTATCTGACAATATTAATAATCTCTTGGAGAGTTTAAGAGAAGACACTACCTAAGGTTGCTATAATAGGGGTGCTACAGTAAGTTAATAGCAATAAAGGTACACTTCTATATTCTCACTGGGAGCCTTAAGAGAATTAGAAAGTAAAGGGAAGAGAGGGATATAGATGCTAATTAATCATGGAGGACGGGGTAATATCGTAATATAATACGCAATGGATCTTAGGTCCTTAGACCACAATGCAGCGGTAAACGAGTTGGTTTGGGAACAAGCTAGGTAATAGACTAACAGCAGCTCACCTGGGTCACGGGCTGGCCAAAGTAGTGCTAACAATTGGGGCTTAGAACCCATAGCAACTTAATATGCATCTTGTAACTCACCCCGGTGCCTCTCGCGGAATTAATGGTAGGTTTTTTCTAAAAGTAAAGTGAACCCTGTATTAATGATGATACGATGGTGGCTTTCTATTGAATAGAATGGGATAATTGTAGGTACCTAACTCATTATTGTCTCAGACAACTACGGCTAAATGGATTGGGGACAACAAGCACAACATCTGGGAAGGATAAGCTGCTGCTAATAACAGTGATAAGTCAGACGCTTCCACCGGAAGTGTGAAGCATATACCTTAGCGAGCTGACTATAATGGTCTAGGACCCAAGGACAGAAAAGTAGTCTTAACTCCTTGGATCCTCCTCGCTGAAATAGAACTCGGTTAGCACGCAGCGGGTGGCAACAAGTCTTAGCCCCTGTTAGGTATCCACCTGGAAGGATGAAAGGGCGTTTTCAAATCAATGTCTGTCGTGGATATGATAGGCAAACATTCCTTCCAGCTCTCTAGCATTTCAGAAAGTATGGCTAGCAACTCCTCCTTTGGCTCGCTGATCCCGCACCTTGTTGTGCAATTCACACGACTAAGCCAACGGATCGATGATTCGGTCAGATAAAATGAAAGATGCTTAATTCTTCT